>JAHLSL010000020.1:384090-464441 GCA_025920805.1 Petroica traversi
CACAACGCCTCCCCACCCACCTCCTCCCGCAGGGACCCGCCGCCGACCTCGCCATGGGCAAAGGCGACCCCAACAAGCCGCGGGGCAAGATGTCCTCGTACGCCTATTTCGTGCAGACGTGCCGCGAGGAGCACAAGAAGAAGCACCCGGACTCGTCCGTCAACTTCGCTGAGTTCTCGCGGAAGTGCTCGGAGCGGTGGAAGGTGAGCGGGGCCGGGCCGAGCCGTGCTGAGCCCTTGCCGGGCCAGCCCCCGCCCCTGCTGCGGGCTGCTGGGAAAAGATCCCTGGTAGCAGCTGCTGCTTAGGCGTTAGTGGGTCAGTAGCTGCTTTATCTCATCCAGACTCTTCTTTCCCCTCCGTGTGTCCACAGACAATGTCAAGCAAGGAAAAAGGAAAGTTCGAAGAAATGGCTAAAGGAGACAAAGCTCGTTATGACAGGGAGATGAAAAACTATGTTCCTCCCAAAGGCGAGAAGAAGGGAAAGAAAAAGGACCCCAATGCTCCTAAAAGACCACCGTGAGTGTTTCTATGACTCCCTCCCCCCCCCACTGAAAAAAGAACTAGTTCTAATAGTTTGATACTTAACTTTAATCGCTGTCTCTCAATGTAGATCTGCGTTCTTCCTTTTCTGTTCTGAACACCGTCCGAAAATCAAAAATGATCATCCTGGCTTATCTATTGGAGATACAGCAAAGAAATTAGGTGAAATGTGGTCCGAACAGTCGGCCAAAGATAAACAGCCATACGAACAGAAGGCTGCAAAATTAAAGGAGAAGTATGAAAAGGTACAGTAAAAGCGATAAAACAATAGTTAAAGTTGTGGAGCTCACTATAAATATGTGACTTGTGTGCCCCCAAACCATATGGGGCTTATAATTCTTAGAGCTTACGTCAGGCTCTGTCAGGCTTTAGAAGACATGGAAAGGTGTGGTGGGGCAGAGTATCTGGAACCCTTACAGTGAACCTGGATGTGAGTTTTGCATGCCTAGATATTTTACCAGTAAGATGCCTTACTACCAGAAAACAGGTCAGCTGCTTGCTAAAATAAATACAGTCAGACTCCAAAGCACCATGGTCATAAAATTCTTAGAACTGTCTGTGTTGCATGTTCTTTTGTTTAAAGATTTAACCATGAATGGCTCGAGGTAGAAATTCTGCTTTTTTGCATGCACTGTATTTGAATACTACTGTATTGTATAGATCAAATACCAAAGCAGTGCAAATTTGTCTTCAGTGTTCTATTGCTAGCAACTCGACACCATTTTTCTTGCAGGATATTGCAGCATATCGTGCCAAGAGCAAGAGTGATGCAGGAAAAAAGGGCCCAGGTAGGCCTGCGGGATCTAAGAAGAAAGCAGAACCAGAGGAGGAGGAGGAGGATGAGGAAGAAGAGGAAGAGGAGGAGGAAGAAGATGAGGATGAAGAATAAATGAATGTCCTGCTGTAAAGATTTATGCTCAAGATCCAATATTTTGCTAAGAATGTGAACTCAAGTGCAGCTCATTGTTAGCTTCAGTATAAAAATCTGTACAGAATTGTGTATAGGTAATGTGGTTCTTTGTAGGGAGACTTCAGTTTATAATGTAAGCAGTAGCCAAGGGCTGCTACAGTTTGGTTTGGAAAAACAAAAAGTTGTTGAATGTTTGCATATTTAATGGTTTTATTGAAATTCAATGACTGATAGCCAGGTGTTTGTTTTTAGCTAAGTAAAATAAAGGTAGCTTAATAGATGATCTTATATTTTGTAGTATTTTGTTGCATTGTATTACTTTTTTAACAGTTTTGTAATAAAATGTTGTACATGATTATTTTTGTATTTGTGGTGTTTCTGAGTGGCTGGGTACCCCCAGAATGCTGGGATCCTGTGTGGGAAAGTTCTCTACAGTGTTCTTGGGCTCTTGCTGTTACTGCAAAACTGGCAGGTCCCTAAGGCGTTAAATCCTGGAGCTTTTTCTGCCACTTAAAACTCCTTTAACTGATTTCCTCTCCCACATCCTCTACCATTAGTTAAAACTGTTGCTTTCCTTGCAGTAGTGTTTGTGTGTGTTACCTTGTGGGTGAAAAAAATCTCTTTTAAGTAGTGAAGTTCTTGATAATTACTCCTGGATTGTCTTCTTTCCCCAGACTAAGCACAGGTCTTTGTTTTGGCATAGTAGCTGATAATGAGTGAATATTTGGAACTTTCAGAGCTCATGGTCACTTGGCTATGAGACAGATGTGGTCAGAGGCATGTCTTCCCAGATGTTGCCTACTCCTTCCCTCTCCCCCTGGCTCTAAAATTAGTGGCTTCTCATAAAATACACAGCTTGCAGAACAGCATGAAAAAGGTTGGAATGTTATCTCCACACATGCAGTAGATTCATGCAGAAAGAGAAGGCAGTTGTAGAGAACAAGTGCTCCTGAGTTCCTGTTTGTGGTTGTAACAGTATCACCAGTTATATTTCTTGGCTTCCACTTTTTATTTTACTTTAGTATATATAAAAGGCTTAAATCTAGATACCTAACAGTAGTTTCAACTGGGGAATTTGAGATCCTACAGCTAAGCTAAATAGCTTAAGTTTAATTTGTTGAGCTAAATACCAGGAAATAACTTTTATTAGCCCTTGAAAGCCCAGCCCTGAAATGTCTAAAAAATTAAGTAATATAAAGGGCAGGCTTCCAAGATTTTGCTTAAAATGCCTCTCTATTGTCCATTAGCTTACGAAGTAAGTTTGTGTCCCATCATTGTATTATGTGTAACATAAAAAGTGTTTTCAGGACTTTACTATGTTAAATGTCACCGGGTAGGTCAAAGATAACAGCACTTTCTGACATACAAAACACTTCGTATATTTTTGTAAGCATGGAAAGTAAGTAACTATAAAGGCAATTCAAACATTTTTATAGAAGAGTAGGTGTTAATCTTTGAGAGCCTTAGAAACCAGAGTTGCTTTTTCTTTCCTACCCTGCCCCTGAGATACTTAAGTAGCATCAGAAGGATTAGCTGCTGTTTCACATGTTGGACCTGCCAGAGATAACTTGGCACAGGTGGGATCACTGGCTCCATTTTTCAGGCTCAGATTGCGTGAAGCTGCAGGCATAAACTGGAAATGAGAGGCAGTGATTCTGAGCACAGCACCTCCAGTGCTCAGAACATTTTCTGCTGTAGAATTTGCAGTCCTACAGCACCTGTGTACTTAACTCAAAAATTCTTCCATCTAGAGGCAATTCCCTGTTACAGCGTGTATCCAAGATCATGCTGATCTTGTAACCACATCCTGCTCAGACTTCCCTGTAGAAATGCACTGTCACCTCCTCTCAGCTCTAACATTCTCTCTGTGCAGAAAAGTGATGCTTCAAGAAGTCTTTCTGATAAGATTACTCTTCCACTGCAGAAGATTTAAATAAAGTCATAATAAATTGACTAATTTAATTATTTGAAATGGTTTCGGTTTTTTGGGGTTTGTTTTTTTTTTGTTGTTGTTTTTGTTTTTCTTAAATTGAAACAAAATATAACCCTTCAGGTATCCTACAAGCTGCACACCAAAAGCTCTGCATCAGGCTGATCTATCAACCAAGAACGATGTCATGACTAAAGATATTTAACATTAAAAAAAAAAACAAACAAACAAACATATTCTTTCCTTTTGGTAAGAAGGATGGGCAAATGGAAAAGAGTACATGAAAACTACTGCTTTCAAATTAATCTTTACAAAGTACAATGTGTCAGGTCAGGGAGTTCATGTAATGTCCATCTGTGAGCGCTTGCTGGAAAGCCCTAATAAGTAATCAAAGTGTAAGGGGAATGTTTGGAAAAGGTAAGGCTGTAGAAGAAAAGCTAAATCAGTTTTTCACATCAGTGTTCAATATAGACAAACTTATGAAATAACTCACTGGAGGTTAACTGGGAGGTCTTAAACCAAAACTAAAAGGGTTGCCCCAAATGGTTGCAGGCACTGGGAAGAACACTCACAGAGCACTAGATATCCAGCCTAAAGGCATCCCACACAGTGAAGCAGACCAAAAACCACCAAAAATAAGTCTGAGGTGGATAAAGAGGAAGAATGAGTAAATAAAAAACATAGGAAAGCAGTTTTTAGAAAGTTCAAGTTATTTCTAAACCATTAAGCCAGCAAAAACCCTGCAATCAACAGGCCAGACACAGCAACATGTGGCAAAGCAAAAAGGCATCAGAGCAACATGAGAAAACAGACTAAAAACCACTTTCAAACATATCTGTTGTGATTGAACTCCAACCAGCAACCATGCCCCATGCAGCTACTTACTCCCCCAAACAGTGGGATGGGGGAGAGAATTGGAATGGTGCAAGTAAGAAAACTCATGCCTTGAGATAGAAATAGTATCATGATGGAAATAAAATAATAATAAATGAATAATTACAACGAAAAAAAACCAAAAAGAGAAATAAAGTAAGTGATGAAAATGAAAAAAAAAACAATGCCCAGCCAGTTTCCAAAGAGTGTCCTTCAGCCAGCTTTCACCCTAGCTACATGCTGACCTATATGGTATGGAACATCCCTTTGGCCAGTGGTGGGGTCACCTGTTCCAGCTGGGTCCCCTTCCAGCTTCTCGTGCACCCCCAGCCTCCTCGCTGGCAGGGCAGCATGAGAAGCTGAGAAGTCCCTGACTGTGAGTAAAACTGCTCAGCAACAACTAAACCATCAGTGTGTTATCAACATTATCCTCACCCTAAATCCAATACCCAGCACTGTACCAGCTTCTAGGAAGAAAATTATCTCATCCAAAGTCTGGGCATCCTCAGAACCAAGACAGCTGCCAAACTGTCCTAGGGACATGAATGCTCAAGGTACAGTAGCAAAGCCTAGAAGAAATTTTTTTTACCTTGTAGAGGAACTTCAGGCAGTTTCCACGATAAAATGTTTTAATGGAAGAAGCATGGTGAAGCATCTGTCTCAAATCCAAGTGTAAAAGGTCTTGAAACAAAATGACAGGACAGATGGTATTCATCCAAGAGTTCTAAGGAAGCTCAAGTGATGAAATGGCTGAACTTTGAACCATACTTTATATTTTTTTCACTTAAAACTGTCTTAAGTGCTAGAGGAATGGAAGGTCACAAATACGACACTAATTTTTAGAAAACATTCTGTGGAAATGCAGAAAGCTTCAGACCAGTAATGTCCATATGGCAGGTGGGGAGGAGCCACGGTGCAGCCGAGAGCTGCAGGACAAATGGCTAAATAGAACTTGTGATTTCACAAGAGGAAATCCTGTTCCATAGAGCTGTAAATATTCTTGGAAGAAATCTGTGAACCTTAAGGTAAAGGAGATCAGGTAGTTTCGGTCTACTTGAACTTTTCTGATCTATTTCTCATAAAAGGAAGAACTCACCATTGAAGACCTTGCATGAATAACAAGAGCCAACAGTGAAGGTTTGCAAAGCCAGCCTGCAGTTACAGAACAGTAATACCTGAAGGTGAAATATGGTGTTAGTACAAATTGTATTTGTAGGCGCTCTCCTATCACATGTGAAGGGGAAAAAGCAGGCCTAACATCCATGTCATGGGTAATATGGGGTAATACCACATTTGTCTGGAGGAGATGCCAGAGTTGTAACAGATAATTCTGCGAAAACATAAGGAATGTTTGCTAGAAAAGCAAATAGCACATTAGGCACTCGTGGAGGCCAGAGGGCCTGCTGGCCAGGATTCTGAAAGGGCCTATTGGTACACACCCTGGGTTATCATGCGCAGTTACAGCGATCCAAAGTTCTTCCCCAAAACACCCCGAGGCCTTATATACATTTATTTTAATTCCATTCTCCCAGTTGGCTCCTCGGCCTTCCCGCCCCTTTTGTCCTTATATGGAATTTCTCTGGAATGTTCTCCCCAGTTCGATGCCCCATTGGCCCCTTCTCCTTGGCCCCTCCTCCTGCCCCTCCTCATTGGTTCCCCAGCCCATCCATCAGCATTGTCCCATCCCAGCCCTCTCCCTATTGGCTGTTGTAACCAATGCTGTGTGTGCTGCTCACTGTCAGTGGGAGCTCCCCCATGGCACAGCCTGGGAGATGCTCTCGGAAGGTTGCAGCCCTGCCTAGCCAGAAACCCCAGGGCTGTGACAGGCACTATCAGGTAAAAGAGTTATAAACAAAACACATATTGCATATTGCCTTATCATCTTCCTAGAAGAATATAAGGTTCCAGTTTTCTTAGAGCATTGTACAACAGAGCCTGTTTACAAAGTTGATCTTATTTTTCCAAAGGAAAACCTATGTGCTGGAAAACTGTAAATGTGTGCTTCTGTGTGTATGTGTCTTGATTAGAACAGCTACAGACCTGGGAACTGACTTCAGTATAGATGGGCTTTAAAACTCCTAGAACATTAAAGAAGTTGCAAATTATTGTGGCGAGAAAATAAAAAAAAAAATTAAATAGGAGTTTTACCTTTGATCAGCCAATGATGTACTGAACTTTCTCATAACAGTGTATCATAGGCATCTGGTGTATAACACTGGTATATAATCTAGTACGAGATGGATTATTTGCCGTGGTGGTGACTGTTGCTAATCCCACTTCACTTGCCTTAACAGATTCATTTTTCTGTTTGTTTTCTCATTTTGGCTTATATTTCTTAACACATTCTGAAATATCTAAGTGCTCTGCCAGCCAACTACATTTCCAAAAATTGCTGGGCCTCTTGTATGAGCTGCATCACAGCCCATCTGCTTTTCCATGATCCTATTTGAATCCAGTGTCAAGAATCCCATAACAGAGCCCAGATGTGCAGCTCACTGCTGCATTCTCCCATGCACACAGCCCTTCAAGGATGCATTAAGTCTCCTAACTCTGGAATACCATAAGATTCAGATCTACCTGGAAAAAGAGATGACTCCCTCACAAATTCCTCAAATTACTTAATTGTCACAAACCAGCACCAATTAGTGAGTGAATCTGTACATAGCTTTGATTATCCTGACATCCTGAAATTAACTATCCCCCTTAGCCTCAGTGTTGGAGAGACTCATGATGTTCCAGGACTGAATATGAAGTTGATCATCAGAAAAATCTTTATAGCTAGTCGATCCAGGGTTCCAGCTGTAAGTTGTAGGGATATTACCGTTACTTCCTGGACCAAACATTAAATGGTAAGGTTTGTACCCATAAATAATTTCTTCAGCAGAGCTAGAGGGATGATGTTTGTATGGACAAGACCACAACATTCTGAAAGGCCCTTTGAAAAATGAGTAGCTGATGATGTTATTGTCAGTGCTGCAACCTTGAAAACAGCTCCTGGCTGGCTGAACTCTGCACTGACCTAGCACTGAGTACTCCTTCAGGAATTAAGACCTGTAGCAAGCCTTCATAATTCACCTATGTCCCACCAATTTGTCATAGCAGAGGAGTGCACTGCAGAGCCAGCATGCCCCTTCAGAAACCTTAAAACTTCTTGCATAAATCAGATGACGTGTGACTGAAGTCTGCCTAGATTGAAGCAGCAGTTGGATAAATTCTAGACTATTTAATAGAAATGCCATCTCTAGTCAGAAAGTGCTTGAGTTACATAATGCCAGAAGCAGAGACAAGGTTAGACACGTATCCTTGCAGCATCCTTTCACTCTGCCCTGCATTCTTTGACCACACTAATCCTTCTGACCTCTAAATGAGACAGGCTGCTGTGCTACCAGGACTTTTGATCTGATCTTGCATGTGCTTAATGTTTTAATGTTATATTCAGTTCTTATCCTAATTCAAAATATTTTTCAGCTTGTCAGTCAGAGACAAAGGGTCATGGTAATTCTAGAGCATGGAAATAATTTTTCTCATAATGGCTTGAAAGATAATGGGATAATGCTACAGGAAAAAAAAAAAAGCAGGAGTGTTTATCTCCAGCTGGAAATGGCCCACTCAATATTACTTTATCCTCAACAGCTTTAGTAACCAGACCACACTCTGCTATAGAGTTACAGAATTGTTTTCCTCACCAACACCCCACACCATCTTACCTTCTCTCCCAGCTGGCAGGACAGACAGCTTTCCTTTCCATTGCCAGGTTGATTAGCTCTGTCTCTAGAGGTTCCTTGGCATCTTCAGGACAGGCAGGACTTCAGAGCATTCCTGAGTGCAATAGAAAGAGCAGCATGACCAGAAGCTCTTCCAGAGCTGGGCAAGCTTTTTCACCTGGTCAGCCTTTCCCAAATCTCTGCTTCTTATAAACTCACAGGAATCTTCCAGAAGGCTTCTACTTTCTTCCAGTTCACAGCTTCTGCTGTCTCAGAAATAAAAACATGAAAAGTGAATTTGTAGCTGCCTGTTGGGCAACTGTGATGGGCCGAGGCTCAGGCTGGCAAAGCTTCCACTGTCAGGCAGGGCTCAGGGTCTCCTGCACAGAATGACAAAGTCCCTCTCTGTGTGGAAGCACAGCTTGCAGAGGGGTATTTTCACCAACATCCCTCAGAAATGCCAACACCATTCTCTGTGGCTCTGGCCCAGCTGTTTTCCAAAAATTCTAATGCTGTCTCCTGTGGCAGGTCTAACTCAGGGAACATGCACCCCCACACACAGACGATTCAGAAGACATTGTACCCAAACACCTACTGCTGTCAAATGGCAGGGCTTCTTAAAAGATACTGCCCTACATTATTTTCTTGGGGAAATCCTCCCACAAATTTCAAGGGAAAAGGCTGTATTTTGATTCCTATTTCCACTTTAGTGCCTTCACCTCATTCAGAAAGCCCCTTCCAAGCCATACTTCCTCCTCTGAAGGCTGTGGTTTAACAGCAGTCTGGGAATGCTGCCTTCTTAGTTGACACACACTGCCACCAGCAGCCCTTTCCAGGGAAGTAAAATACCATCTCTCCATTCATTTTCCCTTTCCCTGGGATGTTCAGCCAGAAAGCTGCTATTGCCATCATACTCATCTCAGGCATTTGTTTGTTTGGTTTTTATTATCAGTTAGAACTATGCTGCTTCTCCCACCTTTCTGTTTTTGGTTTTTTTTTTTTTCTTTTTTTCTTCTGGAGACATTATTCTTGGGCAAGAAACATCATAGAATTGTTTGACTGTTGGATCACTGGAGGCAGTTCTGCTTTCACACTGAATGACTGCACTCACAAGGGCTGCTGGACACCCCCAGCCCTCAGCCCTGCTTTAGCTGCACTCCACTTCAGAGAGGACACTGTTCTTGTCCCTAAAACAATTGTGTTTCTTCTCTGAGAAGCATAATAGTAAGATAAAGTAAGGCTCTAACATGCAAACATACCTTTTCATCTTGGTGTTTCAGCATCTTCCTTACAGGCTTTGATGCTTGTCCCCTTCATTGACCTGTGGACTGAAGGAACATGCATTTTTCATCAGTCAGTTCAGACCCATCAGCCACCACAGACCACATGCCACTATTTTGCTGGAGCGTCTCCATCCACACTGTTGTTCAGAAGCCACAGAGCAGT
Organism: Petroica traversi; assembly: GCA_025920805.1. NCBI lineage: Eukaryota > Metazoa > Chordata > Aves > Passeriformes > Petroicidae > Petroica > Petroica traversi. Next base: position 393,494 of record JAHLSL010000020.1, read on the forward strand.
GCAATGAGGTAAAAATCCCAAGGGATGTGCAGACACCCTTGTTCTAATATTACCAGGCCCCATGTTACATGGTAATGGAGAACACTTCATTAGCTCCTCCACATAAAGGACAGGTTAGATTTTACAGATTTTAAAAAACAAAGGTTACTAACCATTACTTGGGTTACTGAGATGCAGAATCCACATGAACACTTCCCACAGCTGAGGGTGCCATGAGGGAGACAGCTCACACCAATGCACACATCTGAGGCAACAGTGAATGAGCCTCTCAGTGACAGGAGGGCCAAACTGGTTTCAGACTTAAGGGTCACTTACATTTTATGTTTTGGATTTTATTCAAAACCCAAGGGAGCCAAAGCACCTACATTTTTTGATAGCCTATCACTTTTTCTAACTAGATGCATTCTATATAAAGAGTCCTTTTATATAGTGCCAGCCAAGCTTCACGATTTACTGTTCCAACTGCAGGAGTTCAGAGTAGCTTGCAGGGTAAGTAAAGTTAACAGCCAGAGGACCAAATGCTGGCAACCACTTCTGATGTTCCCTGAAAGTACATATTAGGCTGGAAGATAACCAGGCTGGCACTTCCCAAAGATTATTCTCATAAAAGTAAGCAGGATAAGATTGCAGAACACAGCAAGACCTAGTATTCTCATGCCTTTCATAGCAATGAGAACAACCAGAAACAGAAATTCTGCCAATTTGTTTTCCCTTGAGTTATTTCTTCTCACCTATTACAGTTGATGGATCTAAGCTCACCAGCAGTGAACAAACAAAAATGTTTTTACAGAAACAAAGTTTGTGTTCAATGGTGTAGATAATTTCTTCATGTTCTTATACTCCCCCTATTACTTTGCCTCCATAGATTCTTCACAATTTGATGTTTCTTAAAGTAAAAGGAAAATTGTGCTTTATATAGAGCAAAATCTACCAAAACACCTTTTGTGTTTTTACAGGCAGTGGTATGTTTCTTGTGAGAAGGCTCACAGATCAGAGCTAAGCACAAAATTTTAACATCTCTGGCATGGTGTAACAGATCTCAAATTCCTTGATGTAGTTTTAGAGCAGTAAGCTGATAATTTTTGGCTTTAGGGGCTGCAGTTTGGAGGCAAATGGTAGGGAAGAAGCAGATAGTAATAGTGGAGATTGTCTGGCATTAGGGAAAGAGAATGCACTGATTCTAGGATGCCATCAGTGGAGACAGTGACTTTTGTACTACCCAAAGTGTGCTGTAGGTTTTCCTTGTGCCAGGATCTCTGGTAATAAGGGAAGATGTCCCCTCCTTCCTATCAGGCCCTGTTTCCACCCTGAAGGGTGTTGCCTACCTGAATAGTCTGTGGTACAACTCCAGGGTTTTGTCAAAAGAGCCTTTTGAAATCTGAATATCCAAAGTGCACTGACAGATATGGCTGGGAAGCAAGAATTTAATCTGTAAAAAGAGCCCTGTAGATTTCAGCACTTAGATTCGCTCTTACAACTTGTGTTTTTCATGTCCTGATTTAATTATATGGTCCTTTGCTAAGGAACCTTCTCAGGAAAAAATAAAGTTTCTTGATGGAAACATAAATGAACTAAGATAAGATACAGTAAAAACACTACAAACTAGTCATGACCTTCGGTCTACCTCTACTCTCAAGTTCATTTTCTAAGAGCATATTAAATCTACCTAATTATATCAAGGCAGATGATGTAAAAATCCAAATATGCCCATGTGGCAGTTCTCAGTGGGAATTTAAGTTTTCATTTCACTGAGAAAAAAACCTGAGTACTCACAGATGCAACAAAAGGTATCTAGATAAAACTTAAAATAAACCACATTTAATATTTGTAAGTTTGTAACATTGAAGTTGTCTAGATTTTTGAGATATGGGGGTGTCTATAAAGATAAAAATTCTTACTCTCTTAAAGTATAGTAAAACAAAAAATTCAAATATTTTATTTACTTCACCTAAAAAACAAGCAACCCATGAGTAAGATATACATAGGTTTCCCAGATTTATCCCTAATAAATTTTTTAAAGATTTATACAATTTCTACAGAAACATACAGTGTATCAAAATCTGCATAAATCAAATTTATAAAATATGTAGAAATGCATAGTGAAATTATCATCAACTTACAAAGCAAGAATATGGGAATTATTTGTTTCCAAGCCGGCTATAGTAGGAAAAAGTCATTACAGCAACAGCTTCTTATGATCTCATGTTTTGTAAGGTTTCAGTCTCACACACAGATTCATATTCACATACAGCATCAGCTTTCAATGAATTGCACATAATACCCATTTAAAATGCACACCCGCACAATTTATGTGCCACCATTCTTTCTCTTATGCATAGTTGTATGATTAAATTAATCTACCCAACACACAAATGGAGTCAGTTTTCACACACACAAGGAACAAGTACCGGCACAAAACCTCCTTTTCCTTTTTTTTTTTTTTTTTCCCCAGTTTCTCCCTCCTTTTTTCCCCTATTTTCCATACCTCTGAAAGGATAGATGAGAAATTTAAAGAAACCAGGAAAGGTCCCAAACTAATAGATCAGTGCAGACAGCCCTATAAAGATCCAACTCTGTCACCAAATATGATACAAAACCCTTGTTAACATCAATGGAAGCTGCATGCAATGCTATTCTAGACTTCAGGGAAGTATTTAGTCATACCTAATTGTGTGATGTGTTATAGGGATAACTGTTATGGAATCAGTACACTGATGTCAACATTTAAGTCACAAAATCTGGACAAAAGAAGTGAAGATAAGTCATTTCCCCTCCACCTCTCTATTCATTCAGAGTGAATATTTATACTCCTAAGGGAGCTCGCATCAACTCCTTTCCAGAACATTTTTAGAACAACTTCTTCACGTTCTACTCTGTACATTATAGCACCAAGCAGTTGGGTTTTTGTGATTGCAATCCCTCTGGAGAAGTGACTGACAGAAATAACAAGAAAATTAGTACAAACAAGTGTGGTTTCAGGATTTCCATTTCTCTTTTTGAATCTAAATCTGGCGTCCAAACTGGCTGACAGATGTCCTTGTGACGAATTACGCAGATGTGTTAAGTAGCTGGATTTTTTTTCCTAGTGAAAAGTTTTAGTCCACTTCTAAGTGATTTCCATTCAAAATAGCAGTATAAATGTCATATTTGATTATTTCCAAATTTTACATAATTGTGCAGCTTTTTTGTTGTTATTTTAATTATTTTTATATAAGGCATGATTTAAATAAGCAAATTAATGCTTATAAATTCTTAACTGGATTCGTGAGGGTGCTTACCTCCATCAAATTGTACCACATGAGCACTAAACTCGACAGTCTTCCTTCCACCGTACCAAGCATTTAGTTGAAGCAGAGCAGCCAAACTGGCAATAGGAATTTGTCCTCATTAACACAGTAATTACATAGGTGGTACGGTCGGTCCCTACCTTGGGTGACAGCTCAGAACAACCCACTGTAAATTTCCAACAAATGCTTTCCTTGTGAAAGAGAGAAATGAAAGAGGCACTAAATATGTTGAAATTCATCTTCCAAAAAAGCAGCATGACTGTGAGAGAAGGCCACCCTGGCTAATAACCTGTGGCAGTGCTTAGTAAGATGTAAAATTAAATGAAAATATACATCAGGTTGATAATCACCAAGTTCTATGAAAATCTGGTTACTCCAACCTTTTCAAGTGTGTGTAAAAAAACTGCCTTCAGACCCCTGAGTGTAATCCCAAAGAAGACGACAACACTTTTAACTATGTTCCTATGAACCATAGCTAACAGCACATTAATTTACCAACATCTTGAAACAAAAAGATGTAAACATCTACAGAGTTTAAGGTAAAGCAGTTTTGTAAACATTAACTGCGGATGATAATGTTATTGTAATAATCACAGTTCCTCTATGTCCTTCATCCAAGCCAGGAGGCTCACAGCTGTACAAAGTTAATAACTGCAGCAGTTTTCAGGCTATTTTCAGTCCTGTACAAATGAATGCGTCAGTAGGTAGGTTTTGTCTGTCTACACACTAAGGATGTTGTTCATTTCCCATTTTTGTGTTGCTTTACTGGAGTCACACTCTGAAATGAAAACTTGATGGAGGACTTCGGAGCGATCCAAGCACTTCCCTGATGGAATGTGAGTAAATCTGTGCAGATTCTGAAAGACAAAACCACCAGAAAAGGTATTGGGTTTTTGTGTTGGGTTTATTTTTGTTTGTTTGGGATTTTTTGAGACATTTTCTTTACACCTGCAGTATAGCTATTTACAAAACCAAGTTTTGTCCCAAACCAGATCATTTTTTTTCCCTTCTGGAAGCCAGTCAGTGTTTTGTTCTACAGCCCAAACTGTGCTAACTGGGCTTCCGTGTAACTTGTGGTAATACACAAACAATTACACAGCTGGTACTACTGTACAGGGAATGGATCTTGCATAAATTAAATTCTTAGAGAGAAGCCAAGTAACATGATGGGACACACTAGAATGGCTGGAGAGTTAAAAACTGCTACGTATTATTCCAATATTGAAGCTGAAGTTGGCACTTATCTGCCACTGATTTGATTTTTACATTTCAGGTTTAAAGAAATTTGTCTGTCTATCCAGCACAAGGAAGCTGAGCTGGGTGGAAAGGCATTATGGTACCTGACATTTCCTAATTCTATGCAAACACCAGAAAATGTGGAGTGGCTTAAAGGATAACAAACAGATTTCACTGCACTCAACTGAGCCTGCATCTTTCAGACAAACAACAAAGAATCCAGGTAACCAGCTAATGAATTAATAAATATGCAATATGCTAGCTAAATAAGCTGAAGAAAAACTAATATGGAATTGTTTCTTAGATGTATAACCCAGATATATATGGCTATATCCAAGGATAACGTCACCCCTAGACTACTCAGACTCACTTTTTTAAGAGACCAACAGAAATAGAAACTTAGACATTTTTTAAAGTAACACAAAACTTATATGAATAGAGGACTTACAGATGTAATGACTAAACAGACTGTAGCAGCCCTCACATATATATCAGCCAACATTCCAAGTCCTTATTAAAAATTTATAGATTTTGCAATAGCATTATAACAGTACCACACCCAGGATTAAGAACAGAGCGTGTTATTGTTATTAGAGAATGGCTAATGAACAGGAAAGAAAATACTGAAAAAGACAAAGACAACGCAAAACAGCAGAGTAACCTTATGTTGACTTGTTTCTATGCAGGCTTAAAAATATCTTCAGTATTTAAACAGAGAAACACTTCAGTTGAGACTGCCCAAAATGAGACCTCACACTGACCCTATAGGTTCTAAAGGCACTCCAGCATTTAAGCCATTTTCTCACAGCATATATGAGATAAAGAGACTTTCTTGATATACAAGCAGAGAGGGTGATACAAGTGCTAACTTCTAATATATCTGTGACAACACATGTAGTCTCATGAGATTTTCCTTTAAGATTTTGCTGCAGAAGACAGCAACTAGAATCACTAAACAAAAACATCTTTCACTAGAGGAACTTTTCCTAGCAAGCATGTATTTCTGAGAATGTGTCATTAACAATTTACTCAATTCAGTTAACCTTGTCACAGATCTTTGATTTCAGATATACATATAACAATTTTTAAAAGGTATGCAATCTAAAAATATATTTTCTTCCATATATCTGTTGCATACCTTGAAGAACTGCCACTCCTTGTACTCGTTCTGATTACAGTGTGTAATCATAATTTTGGATCCATCTGGTCCTTTAGTTAAGCACTGATCGTACTGCATGAGTTGATTGGCTTCATTGATTCGGAAAAGCTAATGGGAAAAAATGCCATTTTTATAACAGTTGACACAACAAACATTTTAGAAACACCGAAAATACAATGAAATTGCAACATTCAGAACATTTCCTGGTTTTATTACACCTGACTTTCAGGAAGATTCTGAAGATATAAAGACAGAACAGCATGTTTGTATGGTAGTGTGGGTGGGCCTGTGAAGATACAGGTCAAATGCAATAAAAGCTTGGGTCGTAACCGTCTAAAAGTAATTATGTTCTTTCAATTAATTCGTAAATGAAGCAGAGACAAATTTCTGTTCATTTTCTTCTCTCATGTGGAGTAAGATGAGTTACTGCACAAAATTGTTATATACTTAGAGGAAAACAACTTTGTGAGATAATTGTGCCAAAGTGAGTAAGAGGTTTTTTTCCTGAAGGATTAATTATTAAGTAAAGGTAAGTGGTGAATCAGGAGCAATGCCAAGAGCTGAAGCTATTCTAACACAGTGATACTGTTGCTGCTTCAGAAGAATTTACCTTCAATTTCATACCATGTACGTTTGAAATGGTATTTTCAGATTGCTGTATGTCAGCATGCTTGAGGAAAACCCTAATTCCCACCTTTGTAGCTGGCACCTAAGTGACTTCATGTACAGGCTTAACAAAAAACCTGCCTGTGATCAATCCACAGCAATCACTTCTCCTTCAGGCTTGACTCCAAGCTCCTTACCTGATTTCCTCCCATTCTGTGGCATGGCCCAAGCTCAACAAAGCCACCGTTGGTGTGCCCCATGCTGTCGATGCAGTAAGAGGTCTCAAAGCCTCTAATCTGGAAAAGAGGTTTGGCACTCTAAGTTAGTCTCAAGGGAAAAATAAGTGCTAAGGAGTTCAGAAAATTCTCACTTATCTCTCAAACCAGAAACAGGTATCTGACAGAGAGATTAGACAAACCTTTGTATGAAATTTAAATACTGATGTTAACTGTTCTGGGAGACGGAGCTTCAACCTGCCCATGCTAATTTGCAGTCTCTTCCATGAGTCAGTGCTGATAAAGCCAGAGCTGCAAAGCTCAATTCCAAATCAGTAACACCAAAATATAGGACTTGCAAGTATTTTATTCAATCTCCTATCAGAGAATGTTCCACCTTCACAAACAAGCTCAGGAGCTCAGCTAAGTTGCTCTCATCTTGTGGATGAAGGGAAACAGGACGCAGAGAAGTTATGCACAGCAGCAATTACCCAAGGCCAGGCACAGCCCACTGACCCAGCTGCTCAGATGGACCTTCTGCAGCAGCAATTACACAGAAAGAAAGAAAGAAATAAAATTGATGAGGGGCAGACACAGGCACAGGGATAAAGAACAGAAGTCCTGTCATAAAGCACGTCTCAACTGCTGATTATCTCACTCCCTTCTCAGAAGGGGCAACAAGCAGCTTTACAAAGACTTTATGACACAAATAACATTTTTTCCAGACCTATTTTCTTTGCCAGATCCTCTTTCCTCTTTGTAATGATACAAAAAGTCTGGAGGACTAAGCTTAGACTCTTCCAGGGAGTGTTAGGGAAGATGAACCCCATATTTTCATACCCTAAAGTTTGGAAATGCAATCAGTGTGGTGTTACAAATGAGGGGAGGGGGGACAGGATTTCTCCGATGTAGGATAACTAGCAGCCTGGGAGAACTGTTGAAGAAAACTTCAGAGAAGTCTCTGAACTTAGAATTTTCCTGTTGCTCAGACTCACTTGCTTTTATCTGGGATGGTTTCCTGCAAGGTTGCTAGTATTATTTTATGTTCTTCAGATGCTTTCACCTTGGTGAACAGTAATATTTAGTGTACCTTCCAAACCCTTTATGTAGATTCCAAAGGAGGTCTAAGGCTAATATAGTAGGTGATGCTTAGTGCTAGCTTTTAGATAAGAAATCAAGGTGGCATTGTTCACCTGGTCCCTCAGATGAAAGATTATTTGTACCCCCTTTCAGCATGCGTATGCTCTGTATCACCAATTCTGACACCAAGAAATTAGAGAATGTACTTGCTTGGTGATAGGAAACAGCCCACATCTGTATTTTCTAATGTACTTTTTGAAGTTACAAAGCCATATATCATATTCATCATATCTTGAGAAAGAAGGTTGCTAAATTTGGTGGGACACAGGAGTTCTCCTTAGCTAGCAAGAAGATTTGCTGATTTTCCCTCAACAATCTGCAAAAGGGAATTAATAGGAGAGAGAGAGCAAAGATTTAATCACTTGCAGAGGGGAAAGTAACATCTGAAAGCAGGCAGGAGACCTGCAGTAAGTGCTTGCCAAGGTATGGGCTAAATGCCAGAATGAGATGGGCAGAGTTCAGTGAGGTGTCCTGCACTCACCCGTGATATGACAACTCTCTCTGTCAACCACTTGAAAGTGTTGCATTTGTAACCCCATTCCTAATATAGTGAAGCCATAATTATACAGATGCTGGAAACAACAGTTACAGAATCGTATCAAATTTTTACACGCAGATAAGGGATTTGCTGAGGCTGTAAATGGATGAGTACATCACAGTCTAGCAAATGCAGGCAGAATGAACTCCACCTGGATTTCATTATTTCTTCTCTAGGCCTTCACACAAAAGATATTTTCACCTACTAATCTTCACCAATACACCTACAAGCAGGATTCACTTTTTCTTTTTTGAGAAAATCTAAATTCCAATTATGGAAAAAAGTGCTTTGGACAGGGCTAGACATAAATTGTCCTTCAAGGACCTGTGGAACTAATTAAAAAAATCACACCTGCAAAAGCAGATATAATTTTTTTCCTGGGGTTACATCTTTATAGCTCTCTGCTTAGTATTACATAGCTTAGTATAGAAGTAATCAAACAGCCTGTTCACATAGCAAGTAGCAATTGCTTCCTTTTGAATTCAGAATATTTTAAAAAAAGCTCCTAAAATACTTGGGCATTATGTGCTGTACCTACCTCTCCCCAGTCCACATTTTTGGGTGGTAAGGGATAATATGAAGTTATATCATATGCTATTTCTTCCATAAACCACTTGAAACTCTTGCAGTTGTGATCCTCACGGAATTTTTTCAGCTCAGATATATCTCCATAGGGCAGCGCTTTTGTCTCCGGCCGGCTGGCATAGAAGTAATCTTTGTATTCATCCCACCACACTTCTACAACTCTGACATAGTTCTGTGAAGAATAAAGACACTGCTGTGACCTCAAAGCACACACAAACTGGCCAGAGGCTACTCCTTGTTAATAACAGAAATCTGAGGATTTATCCTCTTAAAAAGTGACAGCATGAAATTACTACATAGCACTAATAATCTGTCACTATTATACAAGACATGAGAAAATTATTTTCAAGTGATAGGTCAGGACTGAAGCCAGCAAATTAAACTGGGCTGCTTAATGAGAGTGCAAGATCTTTTTCTAAGGTTAGAGATTCTTTATTTGAAAATAAAGACTTTTCAATTACGGGTGCAATAAAATGTTGCATTAATTTGCTTCTCTCAGAACTGCAATTTATGGTTTCTCTTTACCTTCTACAGTTTTTTTAATGCAGAGAATGATATGCATTGGTCCACTAACAGGGAAAAATTCAGTCTTAAATGGGTCAGCTATTTGGAGAAGGGGGAAAATTGGACAGCTCACGTGGTAACAAGCTTCTCTCTCACACCCTTCTCATTCTCTTGATGTCTCTTATCTCTATATTACCTGTACACATTCCTGATGCACACCTCACTTTGTCCAATTCTTCTAGTGTTAATGACCTGGTGGTAAACCAATCTTAACAGATCTGACTAAAGGAACAAATTGTTGTGACTTTAATTCACATCCAGCATAAATTGAATAAAGCTATAAAAAAAAGGACAATTACTGTGAAGATAGAAGGGTGCCTGAAGAGGGGAAAAAGCTATCGAAGCAACTTAATATTTAAGAACGCTCAGCAGTGCTTTTTTACATTCAGGAAGCAGACTAGCAGACTGTAGGGTGTTAAGATATGCAGTAAACATTTTTGATCATCTTTTCAGAAGACTGAAATGGTTTTTATCACTTCAGACAAGGCAAACAAGCATCTTGCCTGCACTGAGCAATAATCCTATCATTTGCTACCATTGTTCTGTCTCTGCTCCCAGGTACGTCCCCCTGGGCTTCCTCGTACTGGTCCTGGTCCTCATTTCATCAAAATGTTAATCAATACACATTACTGATAAGGGACTTTTTTGGGGGGTGGGAGGGGAGGAGGGTGGGGATGTGTATGCCAGGTTAGTGTTTTACCATTCAGCTAGGCTGGGACATTGCCTTTGGAGTGAAGTACTAGCTTGGCACAAATCATACTCTATAATGCTGCAGGCACTCATTGTCAAAGGTAATGTCTAGGAAGATTGCTCTGGGATTGGGATTTAAAAAGAGCTGAATCTTTGGGAATAGGATTTACCAATGCCAGAAGAGTGCACAAGAGAAAGCTTACTGGGCCATATAAAAACTTTACAGGAGGGTTGTCTCTCTTCCTGTTGGTAGATGAAAACTGATATGAAACAAATTATCAAATTATCTCTTCAGATATAGAGCTGGCTCATTTGTTTTCCAGAATTGATGTCTAATTTTAATCTCACTACTAGAACCTGCAGGGTACCTGAGGAGTTACCACCTCTCATGATGTAGTACAGTGCATGCCATCTTCCCAGGTGTCATTTACTGCTTCTTAACTAACAAATGCAGACAAAAAGTCTCAGAGATGCTAGATTCCAGAATTCACTAACTTGGCCTAGGATCATACCCACCTTTATCAAGATAAAGGGGGATTTCAAGTCCTTGATCTTTATCTCCAGGACTATGCTACAGTTTCTAGGGTTGTTCATACTTGGGCATGGTGCAGCAAAGGCCTGAGGTCTGACATTAAGTAATAGCAAGTTCATTTGTACCTCAAAGATAGTGGGGTGTGATCTAAGGCTTTAGAGCAAGAGGATGGGTTTCAGGATTCTCAACTCTTAATAACAGTGGGATTAACACAAAGATTTCTCTTCTGTGGGGATGTTCATCTGAGCTTTAGATACTAAATAGCTTTGGATGAAGTGCTCTCAAAATTGTTACTGATAATTTAAATCAAAAACCACCTTCAAGGCTGCTTCAAAACTGTACCTTTAATGTAGGAGAAGACCCAACATACACGGGGGGTGGATTTCCTTGCCAGCCCTGGAGACGATAGATGTGTCCAACACGAGAGCAGGGAACAAACAGCAGCTTCCCCCCACACTGCCAGATCTGCAAGTTAAAACAAAGCTATTATTGATGTACATGCACAGGAATTTAAGACAGACAAGTAGGAAGAAATGTCAGCTCCATTTCTTACTCTACTGACTATCATATACTTACATACTTTTCACTTCAGATATAAGCATAAAGAAAATAGGTCTTTGAAATGAAAGGTGCACTGAGTACACTTTCAACTCACCCAGGAAGTTACAGTTTTTTAAAAAAGCTTTTAAAAAAGTTGGGCATCTCATTCCATCACTATTTTAGAACAAAAGTAGTGAATGAGTGCACAAAATCTGGAACTGGGCAATTTTATTAGGACAGAATTAATGATAATTTGATTTTATTTAAGTAATTCACATGCCATCACTAAGATGGGTTTTAGTTAGATGCCCATTCACATTTAAGTTTTTCTTAATAAAGTTTAATAGGAGATGTGTTAGATAATCCGTTGCTCCAAATAGTTATTTATTTGACTATAGTTGCTGAAAATAAAAAATGGGTAAAATATTTTACCATTCTAAAATTCCCTCACTCCCACATATCTTTGGATAATCCCTTAATGAGGAAAAGAAAACGTACTTAAATTAGAATTTAGTTGCTCAGAGTTTGGAGAAGTTTAGTTACAGCAACACATCCTAATTCAACCTAGGTTTCAGAAGTCCAGATTAAAAATAAGATTTACAAGTATTAGGAAAGATGGGCAGAATATCTTACTTTCTTCATTGCATCATGATATTAATTTTCCTATGTTTCACCAAAAAACCTCCTCAAATATGCAAAGCCATTAATTTTATTTGCTCTCTAGCAGTCAGCACACACGGCTGATAAATGTCTAATTCTTCTGAAGATTGGTTGTGATCTACATGAAACCAGTTTGGAGGTCTCTACATAATGAACATTTCCATTAAAGAACTACTGTAAGTAATTTCAGTCATTATTTTGATCTAAGCAAGATGGAGAATTATATGGATAACAACCCTGTGTGCATAGCATCCTCAGTAAATACCCTTTGCATATGGATTTACAGCTGAACAAGTGCATTCAGAGCTCCCCTGCTCTTCACGAGTTAGAGGAAAGCTCTGAGTGCACTTTCTGTAAAATTCAGCTACAGATTTCACAGATTGCTGCCGAGGATATTAAACATCTTCACTTTTGTCTGTTAATTGGGACCGATTCCTGCTGTCTGCCACTTGTGTCATTACAAATACTGAAGCTACAAGAAGCTAATGATGATCATCTTACATTTCCTGCAAACTGAAGAGCACGCATATGCCTAGGAGTGAAAGTAAAATCCTCCTCAGTGATTATGAATTATGCAGTTAGTATTTCAATTATGAAGACTTCCCTTGTAAAGAAGTTCTTGAAATTCTGAAAAGTATTTGAGATAATTTTTCACTCACAAAAATGGCAGGGAGGAAGCAGATTACTTTTTGTTGTACTATTATTTACTTTCCCAAGTGCACATGCATAAAACGAGGACTATGAGGACTACTCATTCTCTATAATTGCTTTCATTAGAAACAACATTTTTCTATACCCACTACAAGGACATTCAGTTTCCTCCCATCACATTTGCAAGTCTGGTTTCATAGAAGATATTTGGGCAGTTAGGGGTGCAATCCCAAACCTTTTACAAAATCCAGATTACACACCCTTTGTGTCTCAGCACTAGGCCACCTCTCTGAACACTTACCAAAGTCTACAAGGAAACACTGAGGAGACACATCTCTGTCAGAACATCTCCTCACAACAAAATCTGGGCTTCAGGAGGAAGAGGTAGGTCTGTCTAAACTCCAAACAGAAGTATTTACACACAAAAAAAATCCATTAAATTGAATTAGTTTTCAAATATTGGTGTTACCTTGTAAGAAATTTCAAAATTTTCACCACCCCAGATCTGAAGCCCTGGATCATAGAGACCCAGTTCAAAGAAGAAATCCCGTTCAATGGCAAACAATCCTCCAGCCATTGCAGGGGACCTGAAAGAGGAAGACAGTGTAACTCCTTCTGCCAAAAGGATACAATAGCACTCAGAGAAAGCTTTAGCTTAGAATGCATTTTAGTTAAAATATAGTAAAGATCAGGTAAATGGCAATACACTGAAAAATCATAAAGCTTTGTCGTCAGCTTGCAGCAATTTTTTCTGAAGTGGCATCTATATAATTTTTAGTGAAGTCACTGTTTTTTGTTATGCTACAACTAATTAATTTAATAAATTAATTTGATGATAGAAAATCTTGGTCTGAATTTTCCATTCAGCCAGTCAACATACTTCTGTTAAAATAATAAAAACCAAGATAAGAATCAGTGTGATGAGATGTGTTTTTCTAATTTTTGAGATGTGAAACTGCAAACAGGTTTATGTTCTGAGGAGCTGCCACATTGAAACATATTGTCTATTAAATAAGGAACAGAGTTTTTCCAGCTTTCTAATCTTCTTGCTCTTTTTTTACTGTTGCCACAGGAGACACTTTACATTATACTCAGTAAAATTTTAAAGAGGGCCTAGATAAAGTAGTACAAGGTACAAAAGTACAAGTACATCTTGGTTTAGTCTTTGTTGTTGCTGTTGTTGTTGTTGTTACCCTTTTCTTTTAATGACTTTGTAAATCCCTTCCCATATGCCATGATTCAATTAGCAAGTTTTATTGTGTCAAAAAGATGCTGTGGTCTGGATTACAGCTTGTACTGGTTTTGGCTGGGGTGGAGTTAATTTTCTTCCCAGTGGCTGGCATGGGCTGTGTTTTGGATTTGTACTGAACACAGGGTTGATAATGTGGAGATGTTTTTGTTATTGCTGAGCAGGGCTTGCACAGAGCCAAGGCCTTTTCTGCCTTTCATACTGCCAGGCTGGGGAGGAGACTGGGGATGCCTGGGAGGTTGAGAGGGGACACAGCCAGGATAGGTGACCCAAACTGACCACAGGGATATTCCAGACCATCGTGCTCAACATATGAAACTTCGGGGAAGAAGGGGGATGTTTGGAGTGATGTCATTTGTCTTTCCAAGTCACTGTTACATGTGATGGGGCCCTGTTCTCCTGGAGATGGCTGAACACCTGCCTGCCCATGGGAAGCAGGGAATTCATTCCTTGTTTTGCTTTGCTTGTGTGCATGACCTTTGCTTTCCTTGTTAAACTGTCTTTATCTCAGCTCCTGTGTTCTCCAGTTTTTACCCTTCTGATTTTCTCTCCAATCCCACTGGTTGGGACACAAGCAAGCAGCTGTGTGGTGCTTGGCTGCTGGCTAGGAGCATTTTTGCAGAACAATTCTAACCAAAATTCTTTGGTAGCTTGCTCACACTGAAATAGAGAGTAAGATACGTTATGCCATTTCCAGTGCACACAGCAAGTATTTTTCATCTATGGATCAATACAAAAACCTTAATGGATACAACCTGGAGTTCTTACTAAGTTGACAATCTAAAAAAGAAATTGTAAGGAAAAAGTGAATCCTTTCTGACTTCAGATGATCTGCAGCACTGAAAGGAGGGTCCAAGAGACCAGATAACCCTGGTGAAATACTCCTGCATCACCACATTATTGAGATGGGTCATTTCTAGCACTACTCAGGCTGTTAGATAAATGCCTGGAGAACTGCTTAAGAAAACCTGTAGGGTTTAACATATACTCCATTCTGCATAGCAGGCAGGGCAACAGAAACACAGCCACTGACTCTATGCATAATTAATTATCAGTTTAGTTGCTGTCCAAATTGGGTGATCACATGCTAAGGTACTGCTACACATTCCTTTCTACTTGCTGCACTTTCCTCCAACACTGCTTATGCTTCCCAGGGGTTCAAAGGTTAAGAAGCCAGAAGACACAGCAGGGGGGAAGCACTTTGCATAGCACAGCCCCATGGCTTTCCTGCACTTTTGGTTTTCCTCAGCACCATAAAGACTTGGCAAGTGTAGAAGCCTCAGATACTGAAGTTTCAGTCTTGGCCTCCAAGATGCTGCCAAGTGTGTTAAAGAACACAGTAAAACCCACATAAGCTCTGTAGTTTACTTTATAGGATACAAAGAGGTAAGCACTGTTACTGAAAGAAGGATTCAGGCCTGGGGCAATTCTCACGTTACAAAAACTTGAGGCTGTTGAGGATCTTTTTGTTTTCTTTTTAAACTAAGCAATCCTGGCTATGGTTTCAACAAGATTTTTACTTGGCCTTACTTGCCTTGGTATTGCTGCAAGAAAATGCACACAGCCCGGACACAAACAGATGCAGGGCATGTCTCTTTTTAAAGGAAGGATTGTAACTCTGAAGGTATTAAAAATAAAGTCATCCTTTAAAACATTCAGAGAACATGTGTTCTGCATTTCTGGGAACAGTTTAAACGATTTTAAGACCTGTTTGGATGGTAAACACAGAACACTACAGCAATGTTTGAAATACTTTACCCCCCTCTAAGTGAATATTAAAGTTCCAATGTGGACAGCCTCATCAGAAAATGGTATTATTTAAACTGTATACAAAACAGATCAAAGCTTCATAACTTCCTTGCATGTGTTGCCATTTTAGCAAAGCATAATCATGGGTTGGGGTAGGGAATTACCAACATCAATTCTTACAATGTTTAAAATCATATATACAAGCAATAGAAGACATTAGATTCTGAAGATGTGAAGATTGATTTCAAATGTAGTAACACGATTAGTTAAGTGTGAAGGGGAAAGAAATAAAAACCAGCAGAACCACAATCTCCCAGTATTGAAAAGCCATCCAGAAACCCTAGTTTCTAAGCTAGGGTTTCTAGCCAGTTTTTGTTTTCTGGGAAGAAAACATACCCCACTCTAAAGCCTAATAAAAAGGCAGAAATTCTGTGAAAATTATTGGAATTTTCCCATAATAAAAGGTGCTGTTTTTATCTTTCTTCCTTTAGTTATGTGTAGTGTATTAAAATTCTCAGAAAATATCTAGCCAAGATTCTTAAACAGTATGCTTCTTTGTCAGATGTGATCCATTGTGAAGCAAGTGGGAGAAATATGACAAAAGGGGTTTTTTTTTGATACACATGCATAATCCTCCACCTGTATGCATGCATCAGGCCGTGACAGCAGGCTACAGATTTTATGCATTACTGTCTATTAGAAATACTTCCAGCATGCTGGTTATTTCAAACCGAACAGTTAAACAAACACTGTTGTTTCCAACGGTACTTTAAAAAAATATAATGGCTAATTAAAGATTTCCCTGGCAACAAAGTTATACAATATTTTATTTTGCCAAACAGAACCCAGTCATTCTAATGTGCACCCTATTAACCACACAAGAGCAGGAACGGAGCAGCAATGCAAGGTAGCAAAGATATTCTGAGCAAACAGTTGTGGCAAACAGGTCTGATTAAACGAAGCAGCTGGTGTGGTTAGAAACGTGAAAGTGTTCAGGCTAGAGGTACATGCAAGTTTTAGTAGATCAATATTGACTTCAGAAAAAAAAAAGAAACGGGTAAGTGATTTAGTGATTACCGATACGGTTCAGTTTTTGTCTTTCTGCTTTCCTTCTCTCTCTTGGTCAAGGGAACCCTCTTCCATAGCATACTCCAATCCCACGCTCCTCTAGCAAACCCATCTTCGTCACCACCCCCTTGGGGCACAATCTTAAAAGTGTTGCCATCTATGACATCTATAAGCGGCACAGTGCATGTGGTTCTGCGGGCGGCGCGGCGCAGGGCGGGCGCGGTTATGGGCACGTGCACCCAGCGTGGATCGTGGGGAGAGAGGGGTGGGGAAAAACGAAAGGGTTTAGACAGTTATTCATTATGATTCACAGGATGCAAACAACTCTCTTTACCGATAAGGCTCAGTTTTATGTTTTCGTTTGGACTTTTCCTTGTGGCTTAACGGAATGCGCTTCCATAGCAAACTCCAGTCCCAGGCCCCTCTGGCAAAACCATCTTCATCCCCACCTTGTTGTGGCTCAATGGAATAATCATTCCCATCTATGTAATCTATTAGAGGTACAGTACATGTAGTTCTGAAACATTTACAGAAGGGAAAGAAAGAGCAAAATACAATTTCAGAAGAGTAATCTGTCTAATCTGAAATTTACACCATTCATTCATTAAATTTATAAAACAGTGTATACAAAAGGTTACTTGTAAACACACTATTAAAAAATGAAGCTTCATTAGAAAAGAGAGTTGTTCTAAAATCAGAAAAGGTAGATCTCAGATGCTAATGTATCAATTTGTTTATCAGTACATTTTCCTTTATGTGGCATTCTTGACATCGGTCTTCTAATAAAGCACTGCTGAAGGCAACAGAGGAGCCCTCAGAGGGCCAGGGTTCTCAGAGTATTATTATTTCCTGTAATTTCAACTCATATCTTAGCTGTTGACAAGTATGATAAACTCTTAGCTTTTTCTAGTGTTAACACAGATTTTCATTATACTGTCCTATTCAAATGCCCTGAAAACCCAACCTCTAAGGATAAAAAAACATTACTAGTGCTCTCCTAGAAGCAGTCTTCAGTAGAATTCTTCCTGTTTGATTTGCAATGTGCTCCTCATCGTGATCTATCACACACAATATTCACCGATGAAAATACATTGTCTTGTTTTTCTCCCCACATTTTTCAAATGAGTTTCCCAGTGACCCAAGCTGGAGCACTTCCACCTTGTTAAATGAAGCTCCAAGGGACAGAGAAGGTGAAGGGGGAGAGAAATGTTAACACCATGCTGTTCTTTGGGGCAGAAGCAGCAGCAGGCTGCACCCTGGGTACCAGGGCATGGAAAGAGGCTGCCAAGCACTGTCTGCTGGCACTGTCAGCATCTCTGGTCCTCCTGCAGCCTTCAACTCTATAGGCAGTGCTGGAGGGTGTCACTAAACCCCCCTGTTCTCACCAGTCTTTCTTGTATAAAACAGTAATACACAATCAATGAGAGCACACAAGCATTTCCATCTTCTCTCTAGTATCCTGGCCCAAACAGGGTCTTGGCTGAGTTACAGCCTTTTAAAACACACAGACCCAAATTCTTCAAGAGAATTCTGGTAGCACAGCAGGTTAACAAATAGTTTTTAGGATTAAGCAGCTATTTTATGAGATTAAAGAGTTTAAACATGCGCATGGTTTCCTAAACACACATACCACTGACCACACAAGCTAAGAGTGTGGTAGTACTCAACAACAACAGCACTTCAACAGCTGGAAGAAATGAAACCCCCAGGGATGTCTCTCCTCTGTCACCTCTCACAGATCCCTCCTCAGGGCAGGCACTTTCACCACAGACTCCCAGCAAGTGCCTGGGCCTGTGGCAGACAGAGTCAAGCCTGGCCTCACTTTGCCACAGACAATGCTCCAAAGCACTTCAGAGGAAACAAATAAGACCATACATCAAGACCAAAGATGAGAAAGTTATCAAGTCTTGATATCACAAGGGCTTTAAACTCCCATTAAATCAAAACATTTATTGCTACTTTTTCTCTACCAAAAGCCACAGGTTTTTTAGTCATGTTGTTCCATCATGCTCCTTATTCAGCTAGAATGGAACATTTCTATGTTAGTGCCTCGGATCATTGTAAAAGACAAGAGTTACATATAATCTACACCAGACAAAATATTCAGTATGCCTATTAAAGTAAACTATCTGGAGATTAATTTGCCTGACTGTATTCTTTCATCATTATGTGTCTTTTATGTTGGGAGATAATATAATCATCATATAGAAAATTCTGATATAGTTTGACATAGATACAAAACATATTGACTGTAGTTTGAAAAGTGAAGATTATTGCTGTGGCTTTTCTTCCTAAAAGGGCCAGACACTGGAAATAACAAGAGAGCATTACCTGTCTTTAGATATAGGAGCTATAAGTGGTGCATACCAATTAATTCCCACCTCACAATGGGCATCAAGGTAAACCAAAACCTTTGAAAGAAAAAAAGGGTAACTTATATTTCTGTATACAACATCATGATTTAGTTAAGCTTACTTACATTGAGATACATTCATTCTATAAACAAGAAAATGAACACTAAATGAGTAAAAGTAATCGCTTCTTAAAACAATAATTTCCACAAGTCTATTGAAACCACCACAAACAAAAACAAAACAAAACAAAAAGACATATTTGTGTGTGAACTGGCTCCTACCTGTCCAAGTTTAGCCTTCTGGGCTCCAATACTTCTAGCTTGGATCAAACCTTCTCTCCTCTCATTTCGAAACACCTTTACAAGGCCATTCCACTGCTTGATATAGTCATCCAGCCTCTCTTGTAAGTGTGCTATCAGATAAAAAAGAAAAAAAAATTGGTGAGGTTTAACATTAAAGAGCTTTGTACTCTTAATATAACCCTAAAATATCTACAGACATTTACAGGAACCTTTAATTCAACCACTCACTAAAACTGAGGAGATCAAGACCACTGACCTCATGGCACGGGTTTGTGTCTGGCACATTTGAAGAGAAGGCAGCTGAAGTGGTTGGCTACACCACAGGGAGTTGGGTGGACAACTCCCAATCATTCCAGCATGTCACATAGTGGCTTTCAGGTTTTTGTCTGTGTACAAAGCAGCCAGAGAAGTTTCTACATTTCAGCACACAGTCTTTCTTCATCAGATGATGCCACACTCACACCTGAAGGCACCACTTTTCAGTTAAACATTTCCCTTCACTCGCTTTCTGCCTCACAGAATTTTCTGTCAGTCTGTTAATAATCTGGAAACATGAGGCAGAATCTCACCACACTCAAATTATTGCTCTCCTTCATCTAGATGTGTTGCCTCTTGTGGAGGTCTTATGATAATCTTCCAATGAAATTAATGAGAATAACTGGAGGGGCCAGAAGTGCATCATACTGAGGGGACGAAAAACTTATAGCCAAAGGGACTTCTCTAAGTAAAGGGATGAGTAACTGCACATGAAGCAAGATGAGCTATGCTTAAATGGTTTCAGATTTGTATTTGCAGATTTGTATTTGCCTTGGCCAAACTTCTCAGGAAACCACATTCCTAGCAACAATTTGAGAAAAGGATCCCAGTGTTGCTAAACATTTTTGCCCAGACGATTCTGTTAAGAAAACTCATGCAGGCAGAAATGCTGGTAATCAGGTGCCTGCTGTTTGTGGCTATGCTGACTTAGCTACTGGGTTTGTTAAAAATCTATTTTTGTACTCAAAGGCTC
Source organism: Petroica traversi (assembly GCA_025920805.1). NCBI lineage: Eukaryota > Metazoa > Chordata > Aves > Passeriformes > Petroicidae > Petroica > Petroica traversi. Next base: position 413,628 of record JAHLSL010000020.1, read on the forward strand.
AAAAGAATTGCCTACAGCTTCAGGAAACAAAATAAGCCACATAATTGGCAACTGAGGCATCCATGCTCTGGTTTGCTTTGCACCAGCTCCCAGGGGCTGACAGATGCTGTGCCTGTGCTGATCTAACAGGAGGGGGGACATGCAGAGGTGAAGCAGAAGGATGTCCCTTTCAGCAGCAATGCAAGCTTACTTCAGCAGAAACATTTTCTGCAACATGAGTGAAAAAATGATGAAGTCTGAAGACTTCTGCAACTTATGTTTTGGTACGTTTTATGTTCTTGGCACCAGTATTAAAAAAAAAACAAAAAAACTCTGAACAAAAGTTACATGTAATTGAAAATATGTTTCTTGAAAGTGAAGTTTCCAACATCAAAAATTCTGCAATTCTACCAAAGAACAATCTTTTGAAATCACTATCTTTTGATACTCTTATTATCCTTCCTCTCAACCTTTTTAAAAGTTCTCTTGAACAAGTTTTATGTATCTCTTCTCCTTACCCACACACATTTAAATTTCTCTTGTAAATCCTTGTGCATTAGGAAAACTTCAAGGATGCATAGATGTCAAACTAGAGAAAGAACAACTTTATCACATATGCTGTATAGAAGAACATGCCATGTAATAAACAGAGAATATATGATTTGATAACTGTGATATAAATTTTATAGGATAAAATAAACAGAGTTTGAGGTCATACTGAAGCGGTACTAAGAGAATCTTTATACCACACCATTATTTATGCTGCAAATTCCAAGAATATGTTACAGAAGGACTGTCAGGAATGTTTTAAAGATTTAAAACCTGAAGTTATTTCCAGCTCTCCTGCCTATGAGGCCAAATGTTTTAGTTATCAAATGTTCAACTATGTAAGGCTCACAGGGAGCTGTAAAAACCTGTCATATTGATTGTGTAAAGTTTTTCTACAGTACAATTCTCAGGACTTTGCAGTCCATTATCTGAAACCATGCCAGGGTTAGCAGCAAGTGCTATTTCCCACAGGAAAGCTGAAATTTTCTTCCTTCCCATACTACAAAGGCTGCATGACAGTAGTGTAAAAAATCCTGATACCTTTATAGTCAAAAATATTGTTTGGCCAGCATTAAATTTTGTTCACATAGACCATGTATTTATGACATCTGTCAACAGCTTTAGAGCAATCTGGTTTTTGTTCAAAAATGTGTATTTTACCTTTCAAAATATTATAATCACCAATCTGGCCTTCCCCTGTTTGAGTTCCTCTCTCACGTCTGAGTGCACGATTAAAGCATGAATCAGTGTCTTTTAAAAACACAGTTTCTCCAAAGGATCTCAGGCACTGCAGATTACAAGGGGAGAGAGGGAGGAAAGCAAGTTTTTTTCTCCTCAACGCATGAACATCAGTCTGAGAACTAGAAAAATGGTATCAGAAGTGGTTCCTAGAGCAGCTGCCTCCTGCCTGCAACACTGTTAAGGTGGGGCTCTCAGCTCTAGCACAATCACTAATTAATGCTTCTGTTTCCCCATGGCAAGCAATATTACACAGGTTAATAAAAATACTGCTGCCTGCGTATGCTCATTACTTCCCCTTTGGATATCTCATGGGATGGAGTTGGAAATACAGGTAACAATAAATAAAAAAGTAAGAATATTTTATAATATTTTATAATATTTTCTTATAAGAAAACAACAAAGGTAGACAAAGCCTATAATACTACCAGGAACACTGGTATTTTTTTACATCATAGCCATCCTTTACAGATGCATGGGCTACAAAAGCAGTTCCTGCTGAGATATTTACCTCTATGCTTCAGAAAACAAGCAAGCTGGTGCCCAAATATGTGACAAGTGTTGGAGACCTAAACACACAACTGTAACTGTAGAAAGCTTCAGAAAATACAATTTTATGAATTCTCATTGCCCTTCCAGAACAGCTCTTTCCTTCACACAGCTAGCACTCACAAAAGAATAAAGAATAAACTGCTTCTATTGAGAATAGAAGAAAAACTGGGGGAAAAAAACTCCCATGTGTAACAGCCTGGCCTCATTGACACCGTGGTAGAAATTGCTGCAACGTCTCTTGGACTCTAACATTAATTAATACAGAGGTTTCCATAGAAAATGGAGATAGAATCATTCAATTAGCTTGGCAATCTTCTTGTTACTGTTCCCTTTGTGCTCTGACAAAGAAAAAAAACACCAGAGTAGAATTCAGCACATCTCTCTGCACAGTTCTCCACAGTCAAACCCTGCTGTTTGCAGGAGAGATTAAGGAAAGAGTGTCATTCAGCAAAAAGACTGCTCCCAACTGACTTTATACTAAGAATTATAATGAAAAGTACATTTTCCAAGCATTGCAACTGTTCTTCCCTGTAAGACATTATATACATAAGCTTCTATGCAGCTGTAACTCACTTCTGATGAAAGAGGATTTCTCATAAGGAAGGACAGGCAGGGGTTTTTAGCAGCCAGCCTTTAGAAGTGCTTGCAACTGCTGTGCTCCATTTTAATTTCATGTCACTTGAGAAGGTGGCAGCTAGGAAATAAGGACAGTCACATTCAGCATGAGCAAACAGCTACCTAGCCCAGCACGTGTCACTCAGCATTGAGCTCCAAGAGCGTAAGGTGGTCTTTGCTGGGTGGAAAGGCAGACAGGAAGAAGAAAATCCTGTATCTGTGCTGTCAGCATGACTTTTCGTCTGGCTGCAAAAGCAAAAAGCTACCAGCAGCTCTGCTGTGATTAAGAGCGTTTGTATTTTGCAGCTCTCCTAACAACTGGAGAAGTCTTCAGGCAGCTTGGCACACTTTGCAACCCACACTAGTTCATTCTTCTCTCTGGGGAGAAAGAAGTAGAGCTAGATTCTGCTCTCTTGGCTAATTTTCATCGAGAACATAATTTGAATTAATGAAATTAAGTTAATTATATTTACCAAGTAATAGCCTAAAGCAATTAGAAGAATTTTTACAGTGAACTAGTGCAATTGCAGCAAGGTGTTTAAAGCAATTCCAGTCCATGCTTGTCTTACCAGTAATTCATACCTGAGAAAACTGCACCTTGAGCTTTCTTTACCGAGTTTTCTGATATAAGGAAGTTATCTGGGAAATTTAAGTGTGAGAAATATACAGGCAAGGGTCTGCTGGATCTTAGGTGCAGCTGTGCCTGCTAACCATTCATTTATGAGCAGAAAGCAAAAAAGTTCTATATTTTAAAAAAAATCTTTACAAATACTGCTTTTGTTTAGCAAATGTCATATATTGGAAAACTAGTACAAGTTGTTATGTCAGACAAAATTCCATGAACTACATATACATGGCACAGAGTCAGGTACAAGTCATGTGAAACCCAAGTATTGAGACCTATCATTGGTAAAAAATCTGGTAAGTATTCTAGACACAATCAGTGTCACAGTTACTTTATACAGCTAAGTCAGTCCTTGAACAGCTCTGAAGGAAAGCTATGATCCTAGCTGAAAAGCAAAACCACAGCATATGTCTGCTGACTGAATTATTAAAATTATATCCCTTAGGAGAGAAGATATTTTTGGTTTATAGCATGTGTGTATATCTAAGCCAAATTCTCAACAGCTGTTAAAGGATACAGAAGACTATAATTTAGCATGCAGTATCTTAATTAGACTAAGCCAAATGTATTCAGTTTATAATACAGGTAACTTTCCCTCTCTTGTTAAAACAAACAGAAAATGATACCTACCTACCTACAGGCATGATGCAAAAAATAACTACCAATAACTATTTTTAACACTGACTTATGCTCAAAAACGGCAACTTCAACTGTGTGATGAATTAATTTTTAAAATTTGTAGTGAATACACCCATAGAAAATAACTACCATGAGACTAGAACTGCAAGAAGCCTCAGTCATCATTAATAAAAAGGAGTTTCTGAACAATCATCTGTTTTCTATGCCACTACACAATTCAGCTATTATGAAAACAATGATGAGGGTATCCTGTGCTGCTGACCAAACTTGCCTGTGCTCAAAGCCATCATCAATGTTGTCTAGAAGAGATTGTCATCCCGCACAGTCAAAATTATGTTTTTATTTATGTGTTTACTCTTTTTCTCTGTCAACTTCTGTTCAAGAACCATGCTGCAATGGAATCTTACTGAATGCGCAGCTTTAATGTGCTATTTTGAAATTTGTTTAAAGTTTAAAACCAGTCTGATTTCCTCTGTCTCAATCAGCTTATATCTCAAGGCTACCACTTCCAGTTCCTCTCTGTATTCAGCCTCGTATTGCATTAATGCTGATGATACCATCATGAAAGGAAAAAAGCCCCAGTGTATGCTTAAGAATCATAAATACATGCATCCTGACTGTAAACCAAATGAAAATTTACAAGGACGAGGAAAATCTCTGGACTTATGTTGATATGCAGGACTCAAAGAAATGCAGAAATTAAAATATATTTAAATTCTTAAAAGCTTCTCCTGCTCAATAAGAAACAATAAGCAGCTTAATGTGATGTTTCATTAAAAAAGGATGCCAGAAATGAAAAATATATTGAAAATTAATCATAATAATTTGATATGCTAAGTAGATTTTTATTATAGTTTAAAAAAAAGAGACATCTGCACTCCTATATGCAATAAATAAAGGAATACTCCTAAGAAGCTTAACTCCTTGGATACACTTCAAACTACTTGTTTTCACAAGAGCTAAAAGAGATACTAGCTATCCCTTTCTTCTACATACTACCCAAAAACTGTGACAGAGAACTCAAAGGACTGTGAAGAAGCAATCTTTTCTCCCACAGTCAACTGAAACCACGGCAGATGATAAATCAAAAGAAAACTATTTCAGGAAAATAAGGAAGTTCCCTTTTCTACAAGGAGTGTGTTAATAGTCCAAATGTACCTTTGTTGCTAAAATCATCAATCAGAACAATTTCTGCCAAGTATTTTCTTGGTGTTCTCTTGATGACACTGTGGACTGTCCTCATGAGCGTGGACCATCCTTCATTATGGAAGACGATGACAACGCTGGAGGTGAGCAGGTTATCATCATAATGCCAGTATTTGCACCTGTAAAAAGAGGTGATTTTATTAGTTTTCACATCGTGATTTACACAACTGCTTAACAGCATCCTTGGGCAAATGAAATATTCCCTGACAGCTATCCTCCAGATTTAAGAGAGGATATAAAAGGTAATACAGCTTAAGTGCATCACAGATACAGATATAAATAAAAAGAATAGTAGACTGTTAAGCACGAGTTTCAGACCTGGTCCAATTTCAGTTGGTTCCTTCCATGAAAGACATGAAAACACATAGAGAAAAAAAATACAAGAAAAGAGAGATTAAAAAAACCAAACAAATATAGTGCAGATGACTTGGGTCTTTTTTTCCTGAGGGGTTAGAGATGATTTAGAAACAAGCAGTATGAGTACTTCCAATACCTTCCACATTTTCCAATACCTCTTAATTACATTTATCCTCCAATGGTTTTAATTTGCAGTTGTAAGGTCCATTCTCCCAAATGCATCCCTAAGTAGACTGTTCACAATCTCCCTTATCCCTTGGACAACCTGTCCAAGTATTTTCTTATCTGCAGTTTCCCTACCTGATCCCTTTTCCAGCTATAATAATGCAATTCCTAGCAAGTGCTACAAGACATAGCACTTCTGATTTCAGCAGGAAAAATCCTTTCTTTTTTCATCTTTTAGCAAACAAAGTCTCTACTAGAGAGATTTTGACTTTTCAAAAGACAGCTATCATGTATTAAGAAATGATTAGTGACAAATAAAAACGTCTAAATTTACAGATCCACAAACTTCCATTGTTATAGTTCTCTTTATACAATAAAAAGCTTACGTGCACAGAAATATTGCTGCTTTTGGAAAGAATTACCTTAATCATCAGAGATCACCAGAGTTTCCAAAACTACATTCAGTTAAACATGGAAAGAACTCACATAACAGATCCATAGGTATTTACAGAATTTCCTCACAGAAAATAAAAGACCTTGGTAGAGACATACTATTAATTTTGTTGCTGTGGGAGAAGAAAATCATAGATTCAAAACAGACTATAACCAAATTTTATCTAATAAGGCATTTCTTTGCGCAGGTGTGCTGAAGCAACTCTGAAACAGCATAATCTCTGTGAGTACAATTTACTGACTCAAATCCCTTAGCTTGATAGTTTCTATGCCTGAAGTAGCTGCAGCTAATCATAGTTACCAACAAAAAAGTGCTAGACTGGCTGTTTAAAAGGTTCAGGCCACGGATTCCTTCCTTCCACAGATCCCTCAAAGATTCCAGCTGATTACAGACTGCAATACTTTTATTTGCAGCACAAGCACTTAAGTTGTCAACAACTTACTTAGCCATCTGCAGAGATAAAATGGATATCCTACCTAGGTGTGTTAATAGGCTAAGTAAAAGGAAGATTTAATATGTTTAATAACAGATTTATAACAGAATGGTGTTGCTTCACACATATAGTCTCAGTATTAATTTTGGTGATACAATTATGTTAAAAGATGGAAAACAGGGTGTTATACTTTCAAAAAGCATACCAGCTGAATGCCATTCAAGAGCTCTGTGAAAAAGGCAGCAGAATAGCACCTTTGTCTCAAAGGAGAAGGCAGGACCTGATGCAGCTTGCACTGCGCTCCTCACCTGCACCTGCAGCAGATAAGCTGGGAAACTTTTTTGCTTACTTCCAAATAAAAAGACAGAGCCAGCTACAATGTTTCAGTCTGCCTTCAAGGACAAAACCAAAGAAAACCCTGAAAAAGAAGCCAAATCTATTCGTTGCTTATTTCTCCCACTTCCTGCAGTGTAAGTTAGTCCTATTTAGTAACAGAATGGAGAAGAGCATAAGAATAAAGGGCAGTAGGTAACTTTGCATAATTTAAAAAAGTTGAAACTATTACAAGAACCTGAACTGAACAACATATCTATGAAGAATTTATAAGCTTTTTTTGGAATCTGTATTTAATATATTTTGAAGCATGAACCCAGAGGTCTACACAGGCTTTTTGCTACATAGCCAATTTCAATCTCCTCAAACTAGGTGTTGCTAAATGTGCTATTTGCAAGCAGTGAAACACCACATTTATATCTCTTGTGCTTCCATTTTTTTCCAGACACTTTATTTCCCTTATTAGAGAGTTCACAGACAGACTCATCAAGCCCATAAACTCTGACAGACTGCAGTAACTCCTGTGCACAGTCTTCTTTCTCATCTTGAGAATTAGAGGTTTGAAATTTAGTAGTTGTTTTAGATATGTTTTAATCTCTGTGGCAGGTTTTTTTTTTTTTTCAATAAACGTGAATGCTGCTCAAAAGCATTGCCAAATGCCAAAAATGCCAGTGACAAAAGCCAGGAACCTCTGCTCTCATTTGCTTCACATCTACAGGGAAGGAAGCAGGGAAGGCTTTCCTCAGTGGAGCCTTTCCTCAGTGGAGCAGCACTGACATCCAGTGGCTGGCAAACCACATGCCAAGAAACGACAGATGCATTTTCCTTGTGTTTGAAGCTGAATTTTACATTATGGGTTTCCCTGTAGATTTTCAACACCAAAAAAGGAAAAAAAAAAACCAAAGCCTGAATTTCCAGGAACTCTCTTCATTTTTAAAAGAGATGCTAAAGCAGATATGAATGTTTAGGCAAAACATGCAAGCTGTTGAAAACTGGCACAAACAGATTCAAAGAACAAAAAGGTCTGTGACAAAAAGGATTTAAATGTTTCAACCTCTAGCTTTGTCCCCTGGGTGCAGTCCTGCCCACACAGGAGCACAGTGCCCTTTCAGGTGTAGCCTCCAGGCCAGCTGTGGCAATACACTATGTACCAAATCAATAAACAAATCCACTTAAAAAAGATATTTTGAAATCTTATTGCTGTAGCTGAGAGGATGCCACATTGCACCAGACATGCAGGAACGACAAGGTAGCATCCTTTAGCCAGGTTTGCCTCTAAAGATTTCACATCACTTTTCCTGAGCCCTGTAAAGAGCTATTGTATGGGGAAAGAGGAATAGGCATTCAAAGATCCAGGAAGGGCTGGCAACACCTTCCTTGGGCAGTGCTGCAGAGCTGCTCTGTTTGTGTCCCCTTTCCTTGGGGAACTCATGGGTGAAAGTAAATAACACCTTCAGATCAGTCCATGAGTAAAAACTTTCCATTCCCCAATCAGCACTGGTACTGCTGAGGAAAAACAGGACTGACTCATCACTGAACCAAGATGAAACCCTTCAGAAGGCACAGTTGTGATCTAATTGAGAAACAGAGTGAGTAATGTTTTCTCTGCCTATTAGCCTGCATACTTAGCATGTGAATTAGTTCTACTCCCTCTCCACCCCTGCAGGGAACAGCACTGCTGGAGCCTGTGCCACACCGAGGTCCCTTATCCCTCAATCTCAAAGCTGTGCACCAGCCCAGAAGAGAGGAGTGCTTTTGCAGGAGACCCTCCACACAAGAAGCTGAGCATCTGGGCTGGAGTGCTCCTTGGCACGGGGAAATTGCTGCTCTTACAGCTTTGTACTGTTCAGTGGTGTGCTCTTGGGACATCCTGGGGCCCCACGGTCGTGACTGGGGGCACAAGGTCCAAGGCTGGGATGGCCATTCAGACTCCCTGACAGCTACCACTGAAGATGCAGATATAGACTCAAATTCCCTCAGGCTAAAAAAGAGCCAAAAGTGGAGTCTGCTTCTCCTGGAAGAGTAATCCAACCAGCAACAAAAATGCCAGAGCTGAAAAAGGAGAGCACCTCAACAGCACTTTAAGAGTGAGCCCCATCAGACAGATACTTAGAGGGCAATTTAAGATCTTGAGCCAACTGAAGTTTTTCTCTGGTCATGCTGAAACCCTGACTTTGCCAGCATATCAGCACTTAAGCTTCAGAAAAAGTAAGAGGTCTCATGACTGTGCATCATGACTCTCCATCCTGATGCTATTTTCCTCATGTCAGCTCTCTAGCTTGCACCTGCATGTACTAAGGACACATCAGTACACTCTGGATTTTAAGGCACTGTACTTGTGAGCTTAGACCAAAATGTACCAGCACACATTACTCCAAGAGGGCAGGCAGCTGCCATCACATTGCTGTAACCACCTCAGCAGCCAAATAAGCTCCTAATCAGCTGTTGCAAGATGAGGGCCCTGAATCAGTACAAAGATGAAGGTCCCAGTTTATTATTTAACCTGAAATTGTAGTCAACATTAAAAAACGGAATTTCTCTTCTCCATTAATATAGAAATGTTCACAATTTAAAATGGTATTTTAAATTTTATTTCACATTTAAATTGGTACAAAATTCATAATTGTATTATCACCTTTTATAATCCCTTTTTAGTGCATGCATTTTTCTCAACTCTTTGAAAGAGTCCAGCACAGCAAATCCCAAAAATAAGTTAGGAGATCTGCTTTTATTTTCAGCTTCCTTTTCTAGTAAGTTGTGTTCTTATCTTACAAGGAGACAGGCATTTAGCTGACAGTGTGCTGCCAACTTACATACTTTTAATACTGAATTTAGAGCTCCTTGTTATTTTAAAATACCAATTTATTATGTCTACTGCAATAAACTGAATCTAATCCCTAGGAAGATGGATGGGAATTTTTTTTTCATAAAACACCTTCAACTGTTTGCTCATCTGTATGGTTGACATCACCAATGTCAGAGCTGAGATTGGCTGCTTGACACCTGCAAGTCAGAGGGATCACTGCCTAAGTCCAGAATAGACAGAAACAGATCACAGAAGTGGGCTTTTCTTTGTTAAGATACAACTAAGTAAATCTAATGCTAATACTGGATTTGTTACCTATGAAGCCTTGTGGGGCATTTTTGTGCACCAGCAACATCAATACGAGATTATAGGAATAGATTTACAAAACAGGAGTTCTGGAAGAGAAGTAAACAGACAGTCCAAGAAGGACAGATTGATCAGCTGAATAATTATTTTTTCCCTTCAGCAGACAGCAGCAAAACCTCTATTACACACTACCAAACAGCTTAAACCTACTCTGAAACAGCATTTGCTGTTTTTAAAATAGCTACAAGCTTTGTCCATTTCCATTCCTGAATTAACCTGCAAGGCTATGTGACTGTATTTTATTATTAGTGCCCTTGGAAGCAAAAGCTATTCTTTATTGTACCTCTGAAAGCATCACGATCCAAATCCAGGACACGGTTTGCATAGAAACCCAACATTAGGGGTAACAACAGAAATAAATAACCTTTGCAATTTTTCTAATCACAAGAATCTTGCCCATGCTCTCCCTTTCCCAACACTGAAAAAAATTGAAGCAATAAACATCACAGGGCAGAAAAGCTGGGGCACCTAGGTGGCTGAAATAAGCTCTTTTCCTCAGGGAAGGGGAAACATACAGGGAAATGGAGCAAAACCCCTCTGCTTTCCTGTTTTTGTTTAAAGTGAAGAAGAGGCTTAAAGAGGTTTAAAGACTCTCGAGGCCTTCTGCAGTCCAGTGACACACTGTGGGTATTGCAGGGGGGGCTATGGCTAATTTTGGATTTATCAAACTTTTACAGGCTTCACCTAGTGTAATTAATAACTAGAAAGAAGCTTGAAGCAGTGAGCTCAATCCCACAGGAATACTGTATTGCCACCATTACCTTGCTCATCAGATACTGAGCCTTGAAGTTCCTACCCATGCTCATCTGGACTGCATTTTAACTTGCATCATGCACATTTATTTGAATGCTCTGGCACAGCACAGTCTGGGTAACAGGAACAAGACTGAGCATATGAAGTGCATTTCATTTTTTAAGTTTCACATTCAGATTACAACTCATTTGACAAAATGATTCCTCCATGTGCCCCAGAATTTCTATGCTGCAAGTTGGCACCTGGAGGGTTACACAAACAGCTGCAGGAAATCGCTCACACACTTCTCTGCCCCTCCACTGAAGTCAAGGTTTAAGATAGAATTTAAATATGCTCCAGGTGCTGTGCTATATATATGTTTTTGTTGAGTAAGAGGCCATGTTCAGAGGTTGGTCATCTCATTTCAGATACACACTCAGAGAGGTAAGTAAATCCAATAGTAGATAACACACCTGGTGCCTCTGTCAACCTCTTCGTGCTCTTCAGGTGAATTATTTCTCACTCAAAAGTTAACATTTGAAATGCTAGCAGCCAACACTAAGAGACAAAGGATCCATTTTCTCTGTAGTTTTCACTACTGGCACCTGAAATGTTAACAGAAAATGCTGGGTTTTGCTTTAAAGCAAATGCCTGGAATTTTAATCTTTCCCAACCACATGAGATGCTCTCACAAAACATGCCTAATTACAATTTAAACACTATTTTTTTCCCCCTCCAGGAGTCTTGCCAGCAGTAAGGCAGCTGATAATCTGCAGTGGAAAGCCAAGCTTCCTGATTTAGTGTGACCACTGTAATTCACCTGATTCTCAAATCCAGCTCTCACTGAGGTGCATAAAAATTTATGTGCACATTATAGAACTAGTTTTCTTTGTTACAGAACAGTTCCAGTGTATCGTGTGGCATTGGAATAAAAGATTTTCCCAAGGTACCACATGAAATGAAACAAGTTCCTAATGTTTAGTTTCCAATTATATGGATACCAAAAGTATATACTGAAATCCTTTTTCTTGCAAAGTATCAAATACGTAATTTGTGAAGTGCTATAATTAAGGAGCTAATCACATTCCTGAAGAATGCAGGCTCCACTCCACAGCCTTGGTATTCAATTTCTTAGCTACAAGATTGACTGGACAAGTAACTACTTAGTGTAAGAGAACATATTAAATTCATGTTATTTGCTCAGAGTAATAAGACTGTCCATTTCTAATGAGGAGCTACGAGTCATCTGCCTTATTTCACACCCTGAGTAATTAGTTACAATTAAAGATTTTGGTATTTTTTTACTCCAGTCTGGCACTAACAATTTCCCATACAATTCAACACTTTTAATAGCATTTGGACCATAAAAAGGGCCCAAGCTGGCACCATCAAACTATAGGAAAAATATCTTTACTAACAGCTCTGCCTTACTATCACACAGCTCTGCACGTATGTATTCTTCATAAAGCTAGATGTCTATTTTTGGCAAGAATTCCCTCCTCTTTTTATACTAAAAACAATTGAAAAATAAAACAAACAGCCTTCAAAACTACACGTGCAATTTTTAAAAACAAGCCAATTCTTATTCTCTTTTGTTATAAAATGAGCTGCAAAAATAGTTGTCCAAAAATACATTTCTGTATGCACTCAACATTGTACTTGAGCAAGGAAGAGTTACCTTTTCAGGTTTTCCAATAAAGGCTCATTGCCAGTTGTTCTGTTTGAAGTCAAAGGTGACCTGTGGCAACAGATCCAATTATCCAAGTACAAATTTGTATGGCCCAGGGGCTATGCCCTGCAACAGCAATAATGTCCTTGTAAAGGAAAGGACTTGTAAAGGAAAACTCAAACTGGATAATCCACAGAAGGAAAAAACACTTAAAAATATTTATTCTGCTGCGATCATACTGACAGATGTGTGTGGGTGATGCAGCTGAAATTCTGGCTCTCTGATGAGTATACAGCAGCTATTTATTGTCATACTGAAAAAAAAATCCAGCAAGAGATTAGTTTGTCTCATGCCATAAGCATTAATGATGTTTCCTCTCCCAGTCAAACTATTCCAGATTCAATTCCTTCAACACTTGTCAAAAGAAGCTGTCAAAAAAAATCTAGCTTAAATAAAGTCATACGACTAAAACCTTCTGGGTCAGTAAGAAAAATTTGTAAGCAAGTCTTCCATAAGTTGAATAACAACAGCATATCAAGCCTGAGCAAAGCATGTTGAGCTCTAATCCTTTCTTTAAGCCAACACAGTTAATTACACTGGCATGAAATCTGATCAGCACTATGAACATCCCTGGCTTAAGGGCTCTACAGAAGTGCAAGCTTGTTAATAGGGAGTTTCACAGTGCATCACTTAGAATATACTGCAAGAGAATGCTTCTTGGCTTCAGAAGTGCAATAAGCATGGCTCAAACCCAGTAAAATACAGAAATGAAAATGGCAGGTGTGGACTGGAGTGCTCTACTGTGAAAGTGGACTTCATAACAGAACACCTACAGTGATTCCTAGTATGTTTGAACTAGAAGTACAAAAAGAGGCTACTGCAACTAATGCAACATAGATATGTATTTTTTAGAAATACTGAATACAGATTCCTTGGAACATATTGCACTGCTTCAGTATTGTGTACCAGGAGCAGCTCCTGTGAGCCGTACACCAAACAGCCTCTTCTCAGAGCTCTACATCTGTGGTCATCAATGATTTTGTCCATCAGGCAGTTTTCTCTCCCTTTTTGACTCTTCCATGCATTATTTACATGTTTCCTTAGATCTGCCATAAGAAGTTAATGGTTTTGGGTGCTACAACTTTGTGGAAAAGGGCCCAGGACATCTTTGAGGACAACATCCCCAAAACACAGGAGCTATCCATACTTACATGCAGTAAGTCAAACAGGCGTGGCAGAAAACCCACCTGGCTGCACCAGGAACTCCAGAAGGTAGAGTAGGGATGGCAGAGGTGTGGACTGGCTACATAGAAGGAGTACAGAAATATTGCCTGAGCCCATGAAGAGAGCACTAAAAGCAAAGCTTTGCGGAGTTGAGATCCATAAGACGGAAAGGGCAATGAGATGAGCTTGTAGGCTAGAGAAAGACTAAAGAAAATATGAGTTTACTGATAAAAGAGATGAAATTTAGTGTCAAAGGACACATAAAAGACCAAGACACTCAACATCTTATTTTCTTCACTGTTTACGTGCAAGGTTTGCTGTCACACCTCCCAAGTCCCTGTGTCCAGGAGCAGCCCACAGAAGAGAAGGAATATTCACCACAGAGGTGAGCCAGGGACCACTTCCCTGGACGTATCACAGGAAATGGGATAAACACAGCACAAGCCCATGGGGCTGGAAGGATGGCACCAGAGGGCACTGAAGAAGTTTGTGATGTCATTGTGAGATCGTGCTCTACCATATTTACAAGGTCCTGGTGCTTGACAGCGGTTCCTGAGGGCTGACTAAAACAAACTCTTGTCCACCTTCAAGATGCAGAGTCCAGGAAACAATGAACTTGAACTCATTAGCACCGGGTGAAATTTTTGGAACTGATTAACTTTGATTAACTTTAGTTCCTGAATGACTGCCTGCTGCTACAACAAATCAGAGTTGGTTTGCTAGAGTTTAAATGTGCCAGGGATTGTCCAGCATAAGGACAAGGGGAAGCCATCAACAGAACCACACAGAAGTACTAGATTGTCCAAGAAACTCAGACAGCACCTGTGACATGTATGCAAGAACCAGAGCATCTGACAGGACAGAAGATACAGGCAGGAGATGCCTCCTGTGAACAGGGGAAGACATGATTAAAAACTAGATGCTATTAGCAGTAGGACTTATATTATTTAAACGATACAGGGTGGGATCCAAACAAGGGAAACAGAAATGAGCATTAATTCAAGCTAAGTGCATGTAAATAATAAGATAGAGTAAAAAAAAAAACAAAAACAAAAAAAACCCGAAAAAACTCCAAATCCCTCAAAACCCGAGTTTGAGAAACAGCTTACTGAAGTATGAAAGCTGCTATTGAAATATTTTTTCAAACACCAGAAGTAGGATGCTTGCCAGAAAGTCTGTTGGGTTGATACATGATCAAAATGAAAAGAGGCCACTTCAGAAGCAGGAAAGCTAAATTAAGTATTTCCGTTGAACTCTTAACAGTATCCAATGCCAGATACCCAGAGAAGAGAATAAAAAAAAAGGGCAAGTACACAGTAATACTTCCTACTAAATACTCCTATCATCTGACAATCTGCATGATAGCTTCTGCTGGAATTTTCAGCTATGAATAGCCTAATTGCCTTTTCTTAAAAATAAACCCAGTATTTCCTAAACAATGCAACATTAATTGACAAACTACTGTAGTGTATTGCTGACTCCAGTCTTGTTATCAAACAAACAGAGGAACACACAACACCAGTTTTTATCAAAGGGCTCTGGGAAGCTAAAGAATTGCAGACCACTAAGTCTGACTTCTGTGTTGAATAGAAGCTAGTAATAAATAACAAAATTAATAAACCACACACACAGCTTTTGTGGGAAAAAAAAGCAATGCAAAAGAAAAATATTATTATCTTTTGAAGAAATCAAAAATTATGTGGATATAAGTAAGGCTACTAATACAGTAACTGAATTTCCAAAGCATTTGACGAGGGTCTTTGCTTTCTTTACAGGCAGTTTTTCATCAAAGTATGGTAGATCTCTTAGGCCAATAGCTGCTAAAGTCTATTAATTCCAAATTTTAAGCAAGTTTGTGACTGTGGCAGTATAAATGTCTGTGCTGGGAGCCAAGCAGTTCACCTCCTCTTCCAGGTCATTCCTCAACAATAAGAAAATTCTTGGTAGTTGCAATTAAAACGGCTATAAACAGCTGCAGAATAATTCAAGAACACTATCAGGGAAATGAGCCAGCAGGAGAGCTCAGTGCAAGTGCAAATGATTGTATGCGGAGTGTTAGATCACTCAATGCATATACTCAGTGACAGACCGAACTCTGCATCATCAGTGGGAAGAAAATTAAAAAATCTGGGAGTAAGTCTTTCAGGATTTTCAGCTCAGAGTTAATGAAAAAGGAAATAAAATAGCAGGAGTAACAAGGTTGGAACAAGAAACATTTATATAGCAGCCTCATGGAGCTATCACTGATATTCCCCTATGACAGGGCAGCAGAGTCACAGAGGTGCATAACAGTATCCCTGTCTGGGAGAAGAGGTTAAAACAAGCACCACATTCTGCAGTCACTGACTCAGGATGTCATTAATTTCAAGACTATAAATGCATTCAAAAGACAAGTCTGTGCACAGAAAGAGGTCTATGAAGCATGACAACCCTGTTGTAATTTTTGGCTCCAGTGCCCCAGTGCACTGGTTGCCAGGAATGACGCTTACCCATTCTTGGATGTTTTCTCACCAGCATATGTTTTTGGCCAGAACTAAAGTCATCAAGAAAAACAATCACTGGTCAGACCCAGTACAGATGCATTTTTAAAATGAAATTTTATTTTAAAATATTCTGAGCAAGTGGGTAATAATATTAGTTAAACAACCTGATTCTTGTTATTTCTAGCAGCAATTCACCACAGTTATCTCTAGGGTTTCTTTTTTTTTTTTTTTTGAGAGGGCACACCTTGATATCTGACAGCATTCATCCTCAAATCTAGGTCCCTTTTTATTTCCTTAGCATCATGTATTTATCTTGAATACAAAATAATCCAGAGAATTTGTCATTCTATTTTTACTTCAGCTCTACTTCTGTGCAGACTCCCAAATAGAAAAAGATAGAATTCAGGGAGCAATTAAATTAATATCCTTCTTTCCAAAAGCTAACATTAATTTTATTGCAGGTCTGCTGGGAAGCAGCGATAATATGTAAAATCCAATATAAAAGACTGCTCTTAAAGGGCTTCCACCTATCAAGATGATAAAAATAGATTCAAAAAAGGTAAAAATCACCAAGTTTAAAGGAAAAGTTTTCTTCCAGCTACTGTACAGGGGTTTAGGCAGGGCCTACTAAGCATGCTCTAATTCTTTGCAGCTAGAAATAAGGTAGAAAACAGGTATTTCTCTGCCATAACCCAGTTTATGTTCCCCCTGGCTCTCTTGCAGAGTGCTGAAAGACTGCAGTGAGATGAGACATTTTTTAAATTTCGTACACTGACTTTTAAACACATCTGCAAACATTCTTTTAACCAAATTTAGGACTTGTTGTACGTCAACACAAGTGCTGGTCACGAAGACTGAAATATATTGCTTAAAATCCTTAAGCCACGAGTCTCCAGTACTGGCAAAACAGAAATATTCTGATGTTACCTGACAAAAAACTTCAACACACCATGCAGTGTAATTCCTCTCTATGGGATGCAGCAAGAATTAAGGCTTTTTACAGCAGCTGAGACTGCCCAGAATCACCAGCAAAGTTCCTACTGAATCAATAAAGGCAGCTGGCAAATCATCTTGGCAACATGTCAGACTACAAAGTCAAATCCAAACATAGCAGAATTGGATCTCCCTTTACTGGCATTTCTTTCCTCTTCTCCCTCCAGCAGGGACAAGCCCTGAGGCTACACAGCTTTTAAGCTGAGAGAGACAGTTCTTGCAGCACTATTTCACTCTTGCTAGCACAGCCTGGGAAAGCATTTGGCATACTTCACTGAACAAACCTGACTGCACAGGGTAATGCTTCAAAATTCTGATGCTTGGAGAAAGACAGGGCTGAAGGGAGGTGAATAACCCAGCCTTTACCAGAAAGATCTTATTCAATTAACAATGCCAAGATACTGTTAACCAAAAAAAACTCATTATTGCTCTGGTAGGATTAAAGTGAATGTTGACTGGCCTTACCAACTACAAAGGCATCTGGTCTTTTTAAACAGGTCAGTGGGAGGAAAGTAAATGGTGCATCCAGTAATCTGCTACCTTTTGCTGCACTTCTGTCTGGTATTGGGGGATAAGCAGGAAGTGAGCATGTGGGAGCCTGAAAGCAGGATCAGCCAATCTGACACAGCTTCCCCTCTCTTCTGTTGTTCCCAGGAGACACAGAGAAGCTATAAACCTTTAACCTACTTAGGCAATTGCAAGCATCCTGAGTATTCAATACATAAAATAAGTGATATAATGTCTGAAAGATATCTTTTGCACACATTGTTTTTTCATGCTGTTTTGTTTGCTCGCTTAGAACATTAAATAATAAAACATAACTTTGATTTGAGCTGCTGGCTTTGACCTCCACAAAGGCTTATCTGCAGCTGTGCTTGAAGGAAACAGTTTCTAAAATTCATCTTTTCACGGTTGTCTCTCCTCTTCCTCAAAGTATTTAATAATTTCTGGGAGTATCTATTTATTTATGTCCTTCAGAACAGAAGACAAATTCTGAGATTATGCCAAAAGTACCTCAGGAAACTACAGATGTGGAACTATTTGAGAGATATGTATGCTCTCTGATGCCCTTCACCTTGAGTAAAAATGAAGGGGAGGGAGTACTTGAGTTCTGCTGCCAAAGATATGGCAACTCACCTGCGCAGAGGCAGCCCAGTCCCTCCTGCACGGGACACGTTGCCACCTCTGCTTTGCTGTCCTTGCAGAGAGAAGGAATGTGCTTTCACCTCCTCCCCTTTCTCTCTCTAGGGAAGGCACGGTCAGAGCCTGTTCTGCCAACATGAACTCCTGGCAATAGCGGGCAGCTCCGCCCTGCTCAGTCAATCATAACACCTGACAGGAAAATGCTTTTTTATTTTAATTTCCTTAGTCCTTTTGCCTCCTATGAAAGGGATCCCATTTGGCTATAAATGCTTCAGCAGAAGCAGTAGTGTTTAGGGAATAACCTCCTAAAAAGAAAATGCTGACCTACACAGGTTACCTAGACCATTTCTTTCAGAAAAATCTCTGGTAGAAAGGACCAACTTCTGAGTACAGCAAAGAAAGAAAACCAAAGTGAACCCCCAGGACAGCTGGCACTTCCTTGCCACCAGCAGCAGACAGGCATGGTCCTCTCCTCTGACTGCTAGCAAGGGCAAACCTTTAGTAGCCACCTGAGGAGCACAGCACGAAGGAAGTGAAATGCTGCACTCCGTGTGCTTCATCTGCCTCCAGTGTGAGTGCACACCACACAGTGAATTCAAGCAGCTGTACATGCATGGGTGTGAGTCAGACCCACAGCTGGCCAGTCCTGCCCTGCAAAATGGAAAAACACCCACCATAAAAGCCCCGAGCAGAGCCCCAGTACCCTGTCAATGAACCACCAACAGATTATTTACCACAGCTGGAAACATACAGCCCTAGAGATGGGCACCCAGTCCAGGGACGAGCACAGCTCCATTGCAGGGGATGAGGGGGAAGTGAAAATTGCAAAATACTTAACATCATATCTAAATTCATGAACTGCCCACAAAACTCCAACCACAAAACAGACTAAAAAATACCCTACTATTAAATCAGTTTGCTGAGAAACCTGTCCCTAGCTGATATTTAACAAGGAAAATTATACCAAATGCAGATCAACCTGAGAGCAAAATTGACTTCAACATATATCAAAAGTCAGAATAGACTCTGTAAACCTGTTAGTAATTCTTGAGCAATTGTTAGTAACTTTCCAAAATTTTCCCACAATAAAGCAGACATCCTTTCAGCAAGTAAATAAATGGTTTTTTCTAAGACTGCTTTCCTCAACAGGGGAAAACTTCCTCTTGTTGTGAAAAACTGTTGGAAGACTATTCCAACCATCACTATGGCAGATCCACACTTCTGTTACTGCAAGTAATTAGGCAGTGTTATTTAAAGATAACAGTATTTCTTTGTCTCTGTTCTCTATTTATGCTCCAGTTTAAAAGCATCAGGATAAATCAAAACTGAATAAACTAACTAGCATAGGGATGTCTAATAAAGATAATCCTTCCTTCTTGAAGACAATTCTTAGGAAGTTATGGATTAAGAAAAGATATGACAATCAAGACTGTGGCTAGACAGGGAACATGCAAATACATGCAATTAGACACTAAAACAGATGACTTCAGAGACAAATCACTATAGCTTAAGTACTCGCGGAAGGATTCATTGCAACAGCATTAAGAAGAATATATGGAAACGTGGTATAGTACAGCACTCATGCCTTAAGTACAAGAAGCCTCAAGTGACTTAATAAGTAATATTTTAAGCATCAATTCAGATATATGGAAAGCAAGTAACTGAATCCCATAAAAACAGAACTAAAAGGAAACAATAGGTTTGCTTACTCATCTTGACGCAAGTCATTAACGCTCCGATCTAGTGAGATCATGTCACTTGCCACCATATTAAACCCAAACTCTTTAATGCTGGCTTGAACGGATTCTTTGTAATCTGGTCCCAAAACATATGGCTTGGCTTCCTCTCCAGGGCCACCAACAACTCCATGAGGCTCAGGCTCTTTGGGTTCAAAATTACCAAGGACTCCAGGTCGTAACACAGGATCAGGGTATACAAATGTCTGAGGCTTAAATGTGAGATACTGCCTCTGGATGATGTTTTGTTGCTTGTTATCAACACCATGATGATTTAGTTCATTTTTGGCCTTATTTTTCCTTCGAATGGATTCCAAGTCCACTTCCACACCTTCAACATGAGGCCAAGGTACCACAGGTTTGAACTTTTCATTTCCTAGTCCATGGTCTCCTTTGTTTGGCAGGGGTCTGTTGGCTTCTTTGTCATCCTATAAACACACACAGAGAAACAGCAGACCGCATCAATTGATGATCCTTTATTTATTTACATCCAGAAGCTTAATGCACTAAGAGCTGGTACTAAGCATACCTTGAGCAAGTATGGAGAAGCCTCTGTTGAGGGACTCAATGAACACTTTTTACTAATGTTACTGACTGCTGGAGAACATCACCAGCCATCATACACACTTACCTCGGTCAGTTGGTCCTGGAAATGACTGAATGCCCAAAGCAGTCCCAAAGCCCTAATACCCATGTAGGACATGTTCACTTAAATGAACTTCAAGCTGTAGCTCAAACTGATATGCAAGGGGCACTGGCAGAGTGTTTTATGAAGATGACATGGAGGCAGACAGTGCCACAGTCCAGAGCACGGCATCCTTGGTGCCACTCTCAGACAGGGGGTGTTTTTGAGGTTTCTGTGCACGCTGGGGGCTCAGATCTCTGCAGGGTCTCAGTGGCTGCCAGACACAGCCTCAGCTGGGAAAGAGTGCTGTAACTATGAGTATTCTGGCTTGCTCCTGTGTGGCAGCCACGACCACACATAATCCCTGCCCTCTACACATACCCCAGCCCCACCAACTCATTCCCACCAAGCGTTCCTCCCTCTGCTGCAACAGTTTATTTACAGCTGGCAGGTGACCCTGATGGCATGGAGAACAACAGGCAAAAATGAGATCAGCTGTATGGACACAGGCAGACCTGCCTGCAGAAGTGGTGCTGGGGCTGAAGAGAACTGCCACGGCCACTGGCATCTACTGCACCCTTGTTTAAAACAATTTTACCACACTCCTCCCTCTCTCCACACCAGGATATTTGAAGAAAGGGAAGAAAGGCTGGCATTTTGAAAACTGCTCAGCATTTTCAGTGATCAGCAAGGTGGGGTTAGAACAATGGAGGTTGGTGCAATTAGAACAAGGACAGGTTATTTTGGAAGAAACTAGACAGAAAGGCTTTGAAGAGTATGAGTATGAAGTCTTCAGAATACAACAGCACCACCCATGAAAGCACTCCAAAACACACAGTCACTGCTTTTTCCAATACTACGATCCAAGAGTATGACAGAGAAATGTTGCTGAATGTTCAGATTTCCTGCTAAAATTGTTTATTTGTAAGCAGGACAAATGTTAGCTGATTCAGAAATCTTCAGGAAACACACATATTTTAGCAATGTCTCAGAATCAAACAAAAATTTGAGACCAGAAGTATGTCACCTATTCAAACCTGCTGAAGGCATGTTCACAGTGAGATGGAGTTTCTCAGAGGCTTGTCCAGTCCCACCCCTTTGTCCAGTTTCTCAGGACCTGCTCCAGTTGCTTGACCCATCTCACAGAAAAGAACTTTTTCCTTCATACCTCACTAGAAGTTTCTCATGTTGCATTTTGTCCTTTCAGTCTGCATACCCCAGAAGATTTTATTTCCATTTGCTCTGCAACTTCACTTTTTAGGGTGAAAAGATGCAATTAGATTCCCCACAAAGCTTCTCTCCAGCCAAACCCAGTCTCCTTAGCAGGTCTTTGCTAGGTCCTCTGCATCTGTTAACATCTCTCCTGTGTTGGTGCAGTGTGGGAGAAGAAACCGCACAGTTCCAGACAGCTAAGCTCTTTCTAGGGCATCCACCCGTTATGCACTCGGCCTTCACTGTAACAAGGGTACAATGCTGACTCATGTCCATGTTCAATTAAACCATACAATACTTCCTACAACATGACATGACTTCCCACACATCATTCCTCACAAAAAAACCTTCAGAAATCAAGAAAAATACAGCATATAATACTTCTAGGTTAACACGGTAACAATGGGAGTCAGACTGGCTCCCATACAAAATAGGGAGTTTATTCAAGAAACTTTCTGACTTTTCCATTTATTATAGTTTAAACAGTGAGGACGTACAACATGCAGAAGTGTTAAATTATTCTGTTCTTCCGCCATCATTTTTTTCAGGAACTCAAAAGTCAGTGCTAGAAAAGGGAAGTTTAAGGGCATGTGAAAAGGCACATTTTGCAAGAAAGTCGAAGGCTGCCATGGATCTAAATAAAGCCCTGAGAGGACTTTTGAAGAGAGCATCACTTACCCTAGAAATCAAAAGGAAGGCTTTGCCACTAGACTGTCAGAACACTTCTGAGCCCTCAGCTCGCATCTAATTCCTGCTCTGAGTGCAGAGGCAGCTATAAAAGCCAACAAAACAGTCAGCATCATCAGGAAGGATGCTTAAAGAGAGCATAATTTTGACTACATAAAATTTGATGCATTCATGTATTCAGTAATATTTAGTTCTGGTCTCAGCATCTCAAAAGGAGTCAGAGAAAGTACAGGGTAGGGTAACCAGAATCAAGGAGAAGGCAGAAAGGTATCTTGAGATGAAAGACCAGAAAGGCCACTCGTCTTTAATCTCCAAGACTGCAGTTTGGAGATGTGATGACTGACGGGTATACAACAGAAGTTTAAAAAATCATAAAAGTCATGGATATACCCAAAGGAAACCCACTGTTTCATGTGACAGATGACAGGTCCTGTAGGACCTGTAGGGGGACTGTAAAAGGGATGGAAAAAACCTTCTGAAAATTTGAATTAAACAGCTGTAGATGCTGGAAGAGTCCAAAGGGAGGGCAGCTTAGAAAGTAGCCAGGTTTACACACTGCCAGGCTCAGTCACCACCCTGGATCATCAGTCTCAATCAGACAAGAATTTTTATTCCTCTGGTTTGTGTGGAATTAAATAACCTTACATTCCACTTCCATTACCTATAAAACAGTTATGAGCTTCCATTTAGCTAATTCTTCGACTGAAGCATAACACTTCTGAAAGAAATCTGTTTATTTTGCTGCTGTCAGAACTATGAGTTATCCTTTATTACATTTAGCCTCATTTTAACTACTATGCACAATTTGCTTTATAATGCATTTATTTGTAGTTCCCTTCTACCCACTAAATACATTCCATATTTGCTAGCCTGGAAAAATATTCCATAAAACAAGGAAATTATTCACGAACACACAGACACACTCATTGACCCCACTTCTCCAATATCTCTGCACAGAGGACAAATAAGATAGAAGGCATTTGCTGTGGGTTTACCCCTGCAAGTAGCCCAGCATAACACAGCTGCTCACTCCTTCCTCCCTACCCCTGGACACAAATCTAAAACACAGCAATCATATGGGATGCTATGAAGAAAATTAACTTAATCTCAGCATTTGATGGACACTTAAAAAAACAGAAGAGGAACTAGCAGTGTTTAAGTGCATGGTCATTTCTCCCCAGGTAACTGAGACAAGGATTTTCCAAATATTGTCTGGGAAAAAAGCAAAGTCAAATCACAATCTAAGAACTACTTTAGTCATCAAATTAACCACAATGCCTTAGGAACTTCTAGGGCTTCTTCTCTCTTTTATGAATTATGACCCACACCCCCTTTGAAAAGAAAAAAAATTAATGACATATCAAAAATCTGAAAGAATTTTTAATCAGTGTTCCTCACTGATTACAAGTTTGGCTCAGGTTAAAGTAGTCATACAACAACAGCCAAACTGGAAGGCATGCATTTAGAAAAAGATAAACCACACCAATCTTTCTAAAGTGGCAAAACAAGATGTTCTGAAATTATTTTAAAAGCACTGATAGAGATAAGAACAGCAAAGGGCTCAGAAGAAGTGAGCACAACATACATCTGAATAGAGCACTTCTAGGTCATCGAAAATGAGGGGATAAAAGCAAAAACTGCAAATTCTCTCACATCTGAAGACAAATAACAAAAACAACAAAATCTTGTTACATCTTTACAAAAAGGACACATAATATAGAAAAAAAGTTGCTTCCACAGATGATTACTTTTTTCCATAGGGCTGGACCTAAGATTTCCTGCCAGCTTTCTAGCTCCAGTTTGGTGCATGCTTCTTAATTTTTTGAATGTTTTTTTTACTCCTTGAGGAAATATGTATGAGTAACTGCAATGGGTGTCTCCAAAACAGTGGCATGATATATATACAGTCACCATGACTTGTAAATATAAAAAATTCATTGTCATTTTACTTCACAAATGAGGTGCCTTATTGCAGAAGACAGGAATGAAGTTGGAGGTATAGAAAACATAGCTGTTTCCCTTTGAAAACATGCCTATAAATTACACAAAGTAAAAGGAAAGACCATGAGAGGTCTTAATAAGGTTGCAAGATCAGACATCTGGTAGGAGGGCTGGAGTTGTAGCTAGCAATAAAACTGCCAACGTGAAAGTTGCATAATCTGCTTTTCTTCAGTAACCAGTTCAAGACTGGCAACTCCCTAAAACTGTCTATGAAATAATGTCTGAAAAAACATTGATGTTAAAAAAGTGTGTTTGCTTCAGAATTTTAATTTGAGAACTTCAGAATAAATAAAATAAGTAATGATTCCCTCAACACAGTTGTCTGACTCTCAAAGGGTTCCATCCCATAAGACTTCACACCTCCCACCCCTGCCATGGTAGCCTCCATTCGAGCAATTAGAAATTATACCTACTGCAGGACCAGCTGGAAAAACAAATGGAAAAACACCCAGCTTCTCAAACAAGGATAAAGATCTATGGCACTTCTGCTATCACTTAAACAAAAAACAAAATAAAAAACAAAAAAAGCCCACAAACAAACAAAAAAGATGCCTTTTCAATCACTACAACTTTTTGCACAAACAAGTCTGTTTTAAGCTCCACATAAAGCACTACTTCTAAATCACATTTTGCTAAACCTTCCATCAAACAATTTCAAGTCAAACCTGTTGACTCAAATTAAGGCTGAAGTTGGACCATGAGCATTCTTTCATCAGATATGAGCAATGACACTCAAAACATCTGGCTTGAGTGCCATTTGCTGCCACATTGCCTGGGCAAAACAGCCTCTGTCCTGCTATGAGTCCTCTCAGTGTATTTCAGAGGCACTCCAAAGGTGATGGAATGCAGTTACATGCTCAGTGGCTCCTACCGTGACTTTTAAGCCATGTGGAAAATTAGAACAGATCACTTATGAGAACTGCAGAAACACAGAGTTAAGTACAATTTGACACAAAGTTAGAGAAAACTTTTGAAGCTTAAAAATGCATGTTTGTAAAACTAACAGATTGCTAAATCCCTCCAATGCATGCTTTGTGCAGCCCAAGTGAGAAACCATGATGTTGATGGTATTTGTCACCAGCAGTTCCAGGAAAATATAAATCTGAAAGTTAATTATGTTCATGATTGCCCTCAGATTGGACATATACTGACAATATGAAAGTCCATTATGCAACCAGTGCTACCTCTCCATAGTAGATTTCTGCCCCCTTAAATATCCTAGAGGAAACAAAACAAACTTAAACAAGACCAGTTCATATCTACTATCCTGGAATAAGTTTTGGTACACAGAACTACCACAACTATACAGTTTTGTACCACAAACACATTGCTGTGATGGCATTTCCAAAGTGCCAATGATCCTACACGACAATGACCACATCTTCAGCACAAAACTTCACCAGAAGGCACTTATGAATCACAAAGTCCAAACAATTAAAAAGAATTCTGATGATATAAACAAGCAAGCATTACACTATATACATATTTACACACACACACACACACACACACACACACACACACATATATATATATATACACACATATTCAACTCACTAAAAAATACATAACCCTGAAGTGTAACTGAAGGTGCAAGGGCCATAGCAGCTTTGGAGAAATGAGTGTTGAGCAGTACTTTTATACTAATGTGTTTTGTACTCCCACCTATATCTGAGAAATTGAATACAAAACATTGTGGGATGGTTTTTATTTCGTCTTTTTTTTAAACCTAATTAAAAAAAAAAAAAAAAAAAAAAAAAAAGGAAGGCAACTTCCTCCTCCACCTGTTTCCTAGACTTCACAGCATATATCAAGCTGATTGACCTGTGATACACGAGTCATTGCCATGCACCATCCTTTATCCAGCTTATTTTTCTCTCAGATCCCAAGCAGCTCCTTGAGAGGAAAGAGTTTTGCCAGTAATAAAACTGCTAGTCATCAGCATTGAGTGAAATCCCTTTCCTACTCACTCATTATGTGCTAAGGCAGAACAGGACAATCACTAGTACATATACTTCAACAGTACGAAGTTACCAAGTTTTCAGTAGATAGATCACAGTCATTAATACTGACTCAGCCCACTGAGAGAATAATAAAGTAGCAGTACTTTTGAGACCCCAAATTACCTGTGTTAGCCAAGGCGAAACAATTTAGTGGGCAGAAAGAGAAATTTTATTCTATTTTACAGATAACATTCCTGAGATTGGAATGCATTGCTTGTGGAAAAGTGGCATGTCCAAAAATAAGAAGGGCACATAGTAAAGGAGAGGAACTGTTTGTAGATATGTGAATTTGGTAACAGCTATAATGAAGGAGTTTGATAGAACTTACATTCAAGTTCTGAATGACTGACATTAATCTACATGAGTCTCTGTATCACTGATTCTAAATAAAGGAAAAAAAACAACCTCTTTTTAACTAGCAACAAGTCTAAAAACTAACAATATTCACTAATGTCTGAGGTCATCTCTGCTCATGTTTGAATCTGTGAGTTCAAAAAAGACATTGAGGGAGATAAGGCTTAGTTCACAACTTTATTTCATTTTTTTTAATGGCTGCTCCAAGCGTTCCCAGGGCAAAGAGACCAACTAGCTCTTCCTGTCTTCTTGGATATCATCTTCTCTGTCATGGCCGAAGGATTCATTTAGGCCAGTGACTTCAGGCTAGTGTTGCATACTGCCATGGTCTGCAGCCAACATTTCACAAGGTCACTCACAAGGCATAGAAACTGGAATTAAGCTAAGGAAGCCCTCAGAAAACAAGTCCTATGGAAGATGGAGGAATACTTATTTTCAATTGAAATAACCTGATTACCTGGTTATTTGCCTAACAGAAGCTAATATAATCAATCCTGAGTTTCACCTGTTTCCTTGCAGAATTCCTTGTTTAAAGATATGTATCCACATTTGGATGCCAGTATGATACCCATCTAAGCATTCAATTTAAATGAAATTGTACTGTTGTGATATTATTTTTCACTTGCAAGGGGAGCTAATGATACTTCCGTCATCCTCTTTGGCCTTGCTGTGCATGTATCATTTAAAGCTCATGCATCTTCATCAAAAGCAGAGACTACCCAGAGACCTGTCCAGATTGCTTTGTGTCCCTCAGTCTCTTACGAGGGATGCTACTGGCCACCCAAAATTTGCAAACTTCTCTCTCTCACCTTCAGGGAGACTTAAGAGTACAAAACATGACAGATAGAACATGTCCTGTACCTTACCTATTGTACATGATGCCTCCTTAGGAGAAGTGAAGTACTCCTCAAATTCCTGTGCGACAAGCAGTTTCACAATTAGACTCTGCCTGACTGAAAGCAAGTAAAAATAAAGACACTGAGTGCTTCAGAACAAATTACTGTAAAAAGCAGCAGTCATACTGTCCTCATTTTCACTAGCACTCAGTGCTTGGGGAATATTGAACCAGCTCTTAAACCTACCAATCTCCTTCCTCATTGCCTGAGGTTCAATTCTTGCTCAGCTTTTACACATCCCATCCTGCCATTCCTGTTACTGTCACACTGCCCTTGGTCCTATCTGTAGTTCAATAGTCACAGGGTGTTAAAGAAGCCTTGAGAGAGGTCCAATTTGCTCAAAGCCCCCTCTTCTGCCCAAGAACTTTGTGGAGTTAACCACAAGCAATCATAGACTTATAGAATGGTTTGGACTGAAAGAGGACCTTGAAGACCACCTAGTTCCAAACTCCCCTTGGGCACTTTCCACTAGACTAGGTTGCCTGGAACTACATCCAACCTGGCCTTGATAGGCCAGGGATAGGGTGTCCCCAACTCCCTGGACAATCTGTGCCAGTATCTCTCCACCTTCACAGGAAAGACTTTTTTCCTAATATCTGATCTAAACCTACTCTGTTTGTACCTCTCAATGTACATCTTCTTATGGCTATGCAGAGTACCATGTAATCTGGATAGTAATTAATGAGATCTAAATTAGAAAGTCTCAGATAAATACCTGAATAAACTAATATCAAAGAAGTCTGTCCTTGACTTTGTAACTTAAGGCTAGATTTAAAGCAAGCAAAATAGTCTCTTATCATTAAGATAACAATCACTTTCAAGTAACAGAAATATTCTTAAACTGAATTGTAAATTAAGCTGCTGCATTACCTAAGGGGATATATTTTAGTCTCTCCATGTTCTAGAAATGAAAACATGTTGGCACTAGTAACCCGTGCAATAAAAACATAAAACCGTATCTGCAGCTGCTCGCTGCAGAGTAACAAAAAAGTTGTTAGAGGCCCCTAGACAGAAGTATGATCCAAAGCCTCTTAAATCCTCTCCTTCCAGACTGCACACTAAAGATGACAGAAAAACTTTTAAACTCAGAATAGCAAGAATTGATTGCAAGTTTATTACAACTAGGCCAATTAAAATTTTCAGTAAAAGAAAGCCCAAGTAATCACAGAAATATAGAATGGTTTGGTTTGAAAGGAACCTTAAAGATCTCAGCTGCAACCCCCCTGCCATGGGCAGGGGCACCTTCTACTAGACTGGGTCGCTTAAAGCCCCATCCAACCCGGCCCTGATCAAGTGGGTCAGAACATAAATAAAAAAGCACAAAAGCAAATATCTCCTTACACACTACATATCTTTAGGTGTGTTTTTGCTCCTTGCTAATCAAATGCCTTTCTTTGTTGCATCCAAGTGCAATTTGCCTGGTTCCTTAAGAACCAGAGACCACAAGAGACCTGTCTGCACTGATCCTGGCTCTCTTCAGGACACAAACTGAAGAAAGACAAATACTGTACATCACACAAGGTAAGTCAGTTTAGGTTAAGCACTTAAGACTGATCTAATAAATCACCAGCTGACCCAGTGACCATAGAACAGTCTGCCACCAACTGCTTTTCAAATACCCGTAGCCTTCCTCCTTTCTCTGCCCAACAGATGAAATTTCTACATACTGCAGCCTACACTGTCATTAGCATGCATTTAGCATGGTATTTCAACTATGAACTTCTGTAGAGTATCACCCACATTCATTCTTAAACATTCATTCTTAAACAGAGACTGCAGTGACTCAGACCTTCAAACCAACAAAAAACACCTGTTAGTTATATTTACCCTCAAATGCACCATATGCATTACTATACCATAGCTGAGACTCCACACAAATTTTAAAAACCCCCAAATTAATTTGCATGCCAGTTGACTAATCTCATGTTAAATTCAGCCATTTGACATTTTATTGTATTTCAGTTGTTCAGAATGTTGCTATAATAGCCAAGTACCATCGATGCCTTTTTCCTGGTGTTATGAAAATGAAGCTAGACACAGTTAAAGGGGTTGGGCTCTTTACCTCAGTATTTTAATCAGGATCCTGTTTGATGCATCCACTTCACCCAGGTGACACATGGCAAATGCCCCCCCCCCATCAATCACACACACCAGTTACAGACTTACACATCAGCATATCTAACAAGGGGGCCCAATAATGGGGCTGGGGTGGGCTAACCCCTAGTTTACAGAATCCTCCTGTCAGGAGACCTTGGGTTCCTGAGATAGTAGGAATGTTTGGTCTCCCTGGCTCTGCAGTCTCAGGACCTGCAGAACACTTACAAAACACTAAGTAAAGGGTTACAAGTATGCACACTGCTAATACTTGTGGATACAGAGAACTGTGTCAAAGGTATATAAAAGAAAAGACAAAGATCATTCCGGCAGCACCATGAAGAGGCCAAAGAGAATGACAGCACCAAGTCCTGTTGGGTACAGTTCTTCTACTGCAGCACCAAGGAGAAAATCTGTCCCAGGTAAGCAAAGGCCACCAGACCCTGACCCATCTTTCCAAAATCTAGTTTCTTGTCTAGTCTTGAGAGCAGAGACACTAATAACGCAATCAATTTCAGTTTTCCTTCTTTTCCTGAAGCCATTCTCCATTCCAAATCTTAGGAGATGTCAAGTTGCATCTACTCACAGAAAGGCCAATGCTTATTGCCCAGAATGTTAAATCTTTTCCTCTCTTTAAAAATGTAATGAAAATAATTCTTTTTCAACTTTTCAGCCAGGAGGGTGCCTTGCTGCAAGGATCAGCAAGCTGACTTGCTCCTGAACTTAATGTGCCAGCTGCTGTAGGTATCACAGGAGCAGTAAAACAGCACACGAACAATGCGTTTCTAAAAAAAAAAGTGCACAAAACTGGCTTCCAGTGATGCAGCCAACTCCAGAACAATGTTTAAGCAGATGAAGGCTGTGGGAAATCTCCAAATACTCAGAATTGTGGTGGCTCTAATCAATATAATCATCGCTCATTTCTGTAAACGTTTACTGCTATGTACTTAGTTCAAATGCAACCTTTTGTTCTCCTTTTATTTTCTCTCAAATTTCCAGTTTTGTTTACAGTGTTTTGATGAAGATGATGCCATTACTTACCCTATCTGAGAAGGGCAGAAGGTGAAGACAAGGAAATTTTCCAGCTTTTCCTTCAAAGCAAAAGATGAATATAAGAAAATTTCTTCTGAAAAATGAACTGCAGAAATGATGGCACACAATGCAGGATGTCTCTCTCCTGTCTCCCTCCTCCAAGTGATTAGGAGTACCACATTTGCAAAGGGCCATTTGGCTTGGAGCAATACAATCAGATTTTTGAAAACAATGTTTAATCAGAAGCATATAGCGTGAGCTATAGCAAATTTCTTCATAATACTTTGAATAACTAACACCTTTCTGGCCTCTGATGCAAGAAAAAAGAGGAAAACATACCATAATTAGACAACTGTCTACAACTTTCCTTTTTTAGAGGGATTTTATGACTGCTTCACTGGAAAAACTATGAGTATTAAGAACAAAACAGACAATTGCATGAGACGTCATCTCTATCAGAGCTGACTGTAAGATGGAAAAGGATTTCAGGTCTTCATGACTCGTGGAGTATTTTTTACCCTGTTCATTAAAAAAATGCATTGATTTTTTTTAATGTCTTTGCTCTGCAATGAGAGGCCAGCAGAAGAGGATAGTAATGTAGATAATGGAACTTTAATGATTAATAAAAATTAAGAGGAAAAATAGCCTGAATACCTGAAAGTAGTGTTGTATTGATGTCTTAGCAATGTAGTATATGCTGATCCATGCAGTTTAACTCTTTCTACAGTATTATTCTACTGCTGCCACATGAATACCCTGCCAAGTGCTTGGCAAACAATTCCTGTAGTTTTTGCAATCAAATGGAAGAAAGACAAAGCAGACATGAGAATGAAATAGTTTGCTGCAATACTGCCACAATCCAGAACACTAACACCTCTATCACTCAGACCTTTTCTCTGGTAACTTTTCATTTCACCCCTGAACTCTGTGATCTTCAGCAGCTCCAGCTTCTCTTCTGTGCCTGGCCACTGGTCTCAGCCAGTACTACACTTACACTCAGTGCTTTGCTACAATTGCTAAGAGCTTTATTCCACAGCCCTAAATAGTTCAGCAGTAACAAACATCTCCTTCCCATCCCAAAAACCTCTTCCATCCTTTTTTCCTGGGACGCTGTGCCCTCCAAGATGAAAAAGCTTAAAACACAGCATCACTCAAGAGCTTCAATACGAGATTTGATCTCATCACTACATTTCAGCATTAAATGAAGCTTGTGACCTTTCTAGCTGAGTCATTGTCCTCCCATGTTCTGTTTCACTCTAGGAATATCCTTCATTCTATGCATATGTTTCAATAAGGTCTTAAAAATAGAACTCATGTTTATTCATATTGACGATAGGGATTTTTAAAAACTTCTAAGATGTCCTCTGTCCAGCTTCATTTCCCTCCAAAAAGGAAAAATTATTGTCCTTTTCCCATGCAGCACTTTTATACAGTGGACTAGGAAGGAGCAAGGCTTTTAATTTACCAGGACCAAGCGCATTTTAGGAATGTTCTCTGTAAATTGAAGAAAGAAATAAATAAAACTGTTTCTTTTGGACTGAAATTATCAAAATTTAAGTAATTCAGTTTTAAGCTGTAGAGATAAGCAGGTAAAAACAAGCTGCCCTGTTTTGGCTGGGGCAGAATTAATTTTCTTTGCAGTGGCTGGTAAGGGGCTCTGTTTTGGATTTGTGCTGAACACAGGGTTGATAATGTGGAGATGTTTTTGTTATTGCTGAGCAGGGCTTGCACAGAGCCAAGGCCTTTTCTGTCTCATTCTGCCACACTGGGGAGGAGGCTAGGGGTGCTTGGGAGGTTGGGAGGGGACACAGCCAGGACAGGTGACCCAAACTGACCAAAGGGATATTCCAGACCATGTGGCATCGTGCTCAGTATGTAAAGTAGGGGGAAGAAGAAGGAAAGGGGAAAAATTTGGAGTGATGGTGCTTGTCTTCCCAAGTGATGGGGCCCTGCTCTCCTGGAGATGGCTGAACACCTGCCCACCCTTGGGAAGCAGGGACTTCATTCCTTGTTTTGCTTTGCTCGTGTGTGCAGCTTTTGCTTTCCCTATTAAACTGTCTTTATCTCAGCCCATGAGTTTTCTCACTTTTACTCATCTGATTCTCTCCCTGATCCCACTGGTGAGGGAGTGGGCGAGCAGCTGTGTGGGGCTTGGCTGCTGTCTGGGCTTAAACCACAACTTAAGAATTCGCTTTGAATTAAAAAAAGTTGAAATACATAATCCGTAACTTCACAATAGATAAAATCCAACTTCTACTATTTTCCAGGAAAAAGCCTCAGAGAAAACCAAAACCATCATCAATCGTCATGTTCTAAGTGGCTGAGGCCAATTTTTCTGGCCCTCCAGGCATCAGCTATGAACATTGCACTGGTTCAAGCCTGCAGAGGAACTTCATTCTTGTTTCTCAATCACCTAGGACAGATGGATATTTAAAAATCATGCATTTCTTTTATATAGCTCAGCAAGTAAATGACATTTACAAGACAATAAATCCATCACTAATGGACACGCTTGATCAAGGGATGCAGTTTTCTGTGATATATCTTGTCTGCCTCAATTTTTAAAGACAGATACGTCAATCTCATTTCGTATTTCTTGCTATTAAGGAGCAAACCGCATGATTAGATTTTCATTTATCTTGAAATATTGTCACCATTCTCAAGCTTTACCACAGTCCATTTCTGTTTATTTTTTTTTTTAATTGCTTTTTAGAATTTTATCAACCCTATCATTCTGAAAGCTTCTTCAATGAAACAGGTAAAGCCAAAAACTGCATTGTATGTAAATTATACACACAGCCTAAAACCTGCTGATGCAAGTTTCATCTGAACTCCCAAAAGATTTCAAAAATTCAGGGTATTTATGTGTATTGCCTTGTGTACTGCTTGACTAGATAAGAGAAGGGAAATAATGTGATCAATTGTGTTCTCTGCAATTTGATCTCATCTTTCCTTGGCTCTTCATTCCTGGCCTTTCCTACACAGAAGAATGTGTATGGTATTTGTCAATAAATTAGTTACAGTCTACTGAACCACTGAGGTAATGTAAGTTCTTATCTGCACCAAATACTTAAAAAACCCCCAAAAAATCAACACAATACAAGCATTTGAAGCATAAAAAGGAAAAAACTATCTGCAACAACACTAAACTAATAAAAACCAATTTACTGAACAGATAACTCAATCTTGGTAAATAGGCTACTCCTTCTGTGACACTTACAGCTAGTGATTTTGTTTGTTTTGCTGTGAGGTAAACATGATGAATATAAAAATCTATCTTACAGCTTTGCTTTAGAAGCCACACAATGTGTTAGCATAGCTGGGGTATCTGCATCTTTTAGACAGCCAGCAAGAATGCTATGATATAAACCACAAACTTCTTTAAGTCGGCTCCAGTAAAGCAGCCTGTTCTCCACTGTGCATCCAGCTTTGCATATTTCTCTGCACTTGCCACGCACTATCTTTTATTTGGAACATGGAAGGCACTGTGATCACCTTGAGACCACTGGACCAATCAGAAAGGCAGACATGCTGCACCTGAATTTCAAGTAATGGACTGCCCTGACATTAATTTTGTTAGTGCAGATGATCCACGGTGGTGCAAGATAAACTTGAAACTGCATGAGACTAATAAGCAAAACATTGCTCTCCAAGTCAACACTGGGAGCTGACATCCCACTGCCTTCTCCTAACATGGCACCAAGGATCAACTTCTAGCCCTGAACATCTTTTGAGGGACCTCCTTACATCTGTCAGACCCTGAAGACAGTTTTAACGTGACCTTTGTGTTTCCAGCTCAGGTACACTATGGCTGGCATTTCTGACCATGCATCGGGAGAAGAGGTAAATGAACATCATTCTCCATCTGCACTCACTCCTTAGCAATGGGGCTGCAGCATTCCACTGTTCAAATTAATGGGTGTA
Organism: Petroica traversi; assembly: GCA_025920805.1. Lineage (NCBI taxonomy): Eukaryota > Metazoa > Chordata > Aves > Passeriformes > Petroicidae > Petroica > Petroica traversi. Next base: position 448,253 of record JAHLSL010000020.1, read on the forward strand.
TAGCACATGCAAAGAAAGACGGGTGAGGCTCCTTCTTGTTCAAGAAAAATGGAAGTCAGTTTTCTCAGCACGGTGCCTCTGCAGGCTACCCTCACCATCCAACCAGCATAGCAACAGGCATTCCTCTGAAGCAACGCAATCTTTTCAACAAATGTTCACTTCTTGTTAACATTTCTGTTGTGAACTCTGAAGTTCTGGCAATTCAGACTCTCCATGTAAATACTGAGAGTGGAACATCGGTTAGAAATTGATCTCAAAGTGGCAGCGAGCCTTTCCTCAGGGTATAATCACCCCAGTAATGCTGTTTCCATCTGGAGTGACTTCAACAAGCCCTGGGCATCTGCACTCCTTTTGGGTTTCAAATGGGGCTGCTAATAACTGCATTTTTGAAAACTGTGCCCTTCACTTACTGCATCTAACACAGAAGAGACATTACAAAGTCTACTTATGATCTATCCAGTTCATTAAATGGGTGTTTAAATTGGAACACAGTTCACTGAATCAAGACCTTTCCGTGCTAGCCTTGCACTTTAACTTCTAACAAAGACAATTTTGTTAAAGCCTGTCAGGAAACTCAATTCAAAAGCCCTCTGCAGTCCCTGGGAAAGAGAGTCTGCTGTCTCTAGCAGAGCAAAATCTGGCCTGCAGCTGGAAAATGAAGAGTCAGTAAGGCAGTTCATACTTTAGTCTGACTGGGGAGAGAGACAGTGCCTCCCAGGAGGAGGAACTGCAAAAGAAGAAAATTGTCAGTATTTCAATCTCCAGTGTAAGAGAGAAACTACATACATCAGCCATTAAATACCACAGAAGGATGAACTGGCAAATGTACCAGGATAGGACAGTAAATAGTACAGAAGTGTTTACTGTACGTCAAAACAGAATCAGCAAAAGAAACCAAAATCCACAAGGATGATACTCTAATCAAAAAATATATACACACATACACACAAATCCACTGTGTTTTGCTACTGTTCAGTAACCTGCAAAACTCTTATATTGCAAATGGTAAGGAAAAGCAATATAAAAGAGCTTCTTTGGTAAGAGACACTGCATTCCCATGGTTGTCAATCACACCAATATTATTGCTGTCAATAATCAGTCGCCTTTTGGGATGATGTGCTTTCTCTTCAGAAGTTCTTACACACAAATGACAACAGCACAACATAAGAGGTATATGTCCTGTTTAAAACTGTCATATGCAAGTTACCCAAACCAACATTTTCTCTGTTCATTACTTTATCATCCGATATAGACTTGGACAAATATTGTAAGTTAGAAAAGAAAAAAACAGGCTGATTCACTATCCCATGAAACATTTCCAGTAAATTATAAAAATGAAGCAAAACAAACAATGTAGAAATTCCACCAAAACCTGGAACATTTGACTTTTCAATTCAATTAAAAAAAAAAACAACAAAAAGAAACCAGTTTATATAGAAGCAACTACACAGCTTTCCAGCTTTAATAATTTCAACAGAACATGGACAGCAATAACTCCATTCATCTCTTTAGCTGTTGTTCCAGACACAGTGTTTTACCTGGAAATAGAATATTTTCCTTTGGTTTAGTATAGCACTTTCAGTTCTGTAATTCCTGACAGTATGGCAACTGCAGATTTATAAAGGATGTCAGATGCAAAGGGAAAAAACAAAAATCACTTGCCCATTCTTCCTACGGAGTTAAGAGGCTCAAAGCTAACTTTCCTGTTCAATTTAAAAAGCAAAGTTTGGAAGGCTTCTGAATGTCAACACTGATGCATTACAGGGTTGTTTATCTTCCCATCACTGCAGATATACGGCAAAACCTGAAGGGGATATTTTCTATCTCTGCTGTAATGAGAACTTTGGAACAGTAGAAATATGAATTACAAGAGGCACCCAGCTCTTGCAGAAGATTTATGAAAACTGTATTTTTTAGCTGCTGCAGATGGGCTGCCTTTAAATGTTTGTTTTTGCTAATTTGTTTTGGATTTAAACCTGTGTCTGATAGGTGCTGGATATTTAAGGCTGATGCTATGGAGTGGTCTGGTTACATTTTTGCAGTCAGTTTACTTCTGCACCATGCATTTTTGCCCTGTCTGTGTGCCAACTCGAGCACCTTTACACCCGCACGCTGAGCTGGATCAAGGACTCCCCACAGACAGCTGCATGAGCAAGCCAAATGAATTTGGCATCCACAAGCAGGGTAAACACCACTGCTGAGCTAGTTCAAAACAGGAGCGGGGCAGGGGGGAAGCTGCTGGAAGCAAGGGGTAGCTGAAAAACAGAGAGCCTGGTAGCAGCAAAACACAGAGAACACTGCTGCCTCTGCAGCTGTCTGCAGCCAGATCTGTGCACAGGCACACAGAGCCCTGCTCCCACCACCATGCCCATCCTCAGAGCCCCCTGAGGGACACAGGGAGAGCAAGTATGTGCAGAATGGCAGGACAGCAGCTGCCTGACTTGAGAGGGTTTGCTTCTTCTGTATCTTTAAAACAAGACTACACAACTCAACTACAACACTACGCTGAGTCCAGAGCAGGGCCAGAGGGCTGGAGCACGTCTCCTATGAAAGCAAGCTGAGACACTTGGGATTGTTCAGCCTGGAAAAGAAAAGGCCTTGAGATTGCCTTTGAGCAGCCTTCCAGTACCTAAAGGGGCCTGCATGAGACAGGGAGAGTAACTTCTGACAAGGACAAGTGGGAATGGCTTCAAACTGAGGGAGAGTCAGTTTAAATTAGATATGGGGAATTAATTCTTTACTGCAAGGGTGGAGAAGCATTGGAACAGGTTGCCAAGAGAAGCTGTGTATGCCCCATCCCTGGAAGAGTTGAAGACCAGGTTGGATGTGGCTTTGAGCAAAACAGAGGTGTCCCTTCCCATGGCAAGGAGGGTGGCACCAGATGATTTTTGAAGTGACTTCCAATCCAAACCATTCTATGGTTCATGTGAACAAAACAAACACAAACAAACCTTCACCACCAAGTTCTTCTTCTCTGTTGGAGGAGACCCACTTGCTGTGCTCAGAAAGCAGAGGCACAAAAGGCAGCCCACTTATGTCCCTAATGCATTTAGCATCAGATACTCATGGTGTATTAAGAGCATCAGAAAAAAACAAGCAGACTTGCCCAGTTGTGTGATTTACTGAGCCACCACACCCAGATCCTGTATCATAAATAATCCAAATGGAAATAATCCAAGTAGGAGAAGGCCACAATAGTTAAACAGATTATTTTGAGTGGTCTGTGTGAGGGGTACTATACAGGCTGTGTGTGCTGCTCACTGGGAGTGTGAGCTCCCCGCATGGTCCTTCTGCCCCAGCCTGGGGAGACACTCTTGGAAGGTCACAGCCCTGCCTGGCCTGACACCCCAGGGCTGTGATAAACATATTAAGGTAAAGGAACACCATGGAGGTTAACATTCACTGGGATAAAATCAGTACTGGTTGTAAAACATTTGAGTGCCAAAACTGGTCTCTTTCTTGAAGTTTTAAGTTTCTTTGAGTGCAGTACTATGCAGAATAAAACCAGTTAAGTAACATTAAGGTATGACATAATTAATAAATGCATGTAGGGCAGAAAATGGACTTCCTACAGGAAATTTGTTGGGGTTTGGTGTTAGGCTATGAATAGATCTACTAAATATACATTGCTGAAAAGTTTCCACTTGTAAAGCCAAAGTGACTTACACAATATCAGAAATCTTAACTTCCTCATCAGTAATACTCAGCTTTAAAATGCCCATGCATGTTAGTAAATATATAAAAATATGATGCTCTGCAGTCAAGAAATCACAGCTTGCAGAATAAAACAGGGAAAAACCCCAATTATTTCTGACATGCAAAAGCATTCTCAGCAATGAACATTTTAAGGCATCAGAGTCAAGATAATTTAGTTAAGATAATAAAAAATATTTTTAAAACATCAACCTAAAAATTATGATGAATTCTGCTTGCAATATTATGCCTTTGGTAACATTAAATAGTACATTATGGTTGCTAGATAAACCAAATTATAGATAGAAGTTCTGTCTGTTTCTTAGAAATTAACAGCTGTGAAGCCATTCCTGAAAAATTATGATTGCTGGGATTAGACTGCAAACAGTATTTTGACAAGTTATCAGTACAGAACAATTTCTTGCAAATATCATACAAGATAAAACCTGTTTAAAAACCTGCTCAATCTGCCTCTCCTTTGCAGCAATGCTAACTGGCTAAAACTTTGGTGCTTAATGTTTAAAGCTGTGAAATCTTCTTTAATCATAGACATGAATTGTAGAGTTTAAAATGAAAACTTTTTCTTCACATAAAACCCTCAGCACATAATATCCTGCTACAAACCTGTTGGAAGATATATTGCCCAAACTATTATGAAGTCAAGAGGAGAAGTCTGACCATTTATATTTCTTCCTTACTTCCAGATATCCATCCATGTCACTTAATACCTTACAGCAATGCAAGAAAATTCTTAAGCTGTTGAACAGGGAGTTGTGAGAATAAGCCTAATTAACTCCCCAAATTCCCACAAAGAATGAATGATGAAAAAAACCAAAATGAGCAGGAAAAAAAGAAACAGAGTAAATGAGGTATCCATCCTTCAGCTGAGGATGAAACTGGAATAAGAACATGCCATAACCAAGATATAAGCAAGATCAATGCATCTCACCACACTAACATGGACTTGTGCTGGCTGCAGTCTATCAGTGATCACCATCAAGGCTCATTGTAAGGATCCAATCATACCTTTGTCACCCGATGCAAACATCCTGGGTTATTTTTTAAAGTTCATTTTAAAGAAGAAAACCACATCATTGCTTCCAGTAAATATAAATGTTCAGAACTGAGGATCAGTGTCTCACACACCTTACTATGAGTCGAGCAGCCTCTCTTGTTCTTGGCTTAAGGGCAAAATCCTAACTGGGTACCTCTGATTACCTGCAGTCCCTGTGTGCATTTCACCACACACATACATGCCAGTCAGCTTTGATTCAGAAATTATGCGCCCCTAGGAAATATTATCAAAACAAATGCCTCCCAAAGAGGCAAAAGGCATTTCTCAACCACAAGATCTAGGCATATGAGAATCAGAGAAAAGGGGACATAGGACAGATAAAGTGTGCTCAAGGACAACAGATTTCAAAGAATTCTAATTATTTTTAAAGTAGGCCAACCCCCAGGACATATCCATTTCATCCAGAAAAATTAATCCAGCCTGCTCCCTGCCATCCTCTTTTCCCAAGGCCCCTCAGGCATACACAAAGATTAAAAGCTACATGAACTATCCTGGCAGTCTGCTCCCTTTTATCACAACAGCTTGACAACTCCCCTGTCATCACTAGTCTTGGTAGAAGATAATAATGGGAGCAAAACTTGTTAACTCCCTGAGAGGTGACTGATGTGCCTATTCATGCAAAAGGTAAGCCTGCTCTCTAAGACAGAAGCTCCGCATCTTGCAGAGATTTCTCCCCCACTGTTTCCCTGCACAAAATAATGGTGATGACTTTGACGCTTTGGACACCTACTCACTTCTCTGTCACTCAAGGGTCTCATCATCCACTGCCAAAGCTGGGGCAGGGTAACCATTAGCCCCAAGTCTGGCATCAAAATGTTCTCCCAGGCTTGATTCCAGCATCATGGATAGCTGCTTTCCTTGAGGGCGTTATTTTCTGCAGATGACCCTGAAGGATGACATTACGCCTGGATCTGCTCAAAGAGCTTCACAGCCCCACTGTCAAGTTAACATTTCTTGGCCTTTCTTAGTCCAAACTTTCCTGCAGTGTTAACATAAATAAAAAAATAAGCAAGTATTTAAGAAAACATAACAAGGGACAGAAGACTCACCAAGACCACATATATGCATCCAAGGAACTAATTCACAGTCTTACTTCAGACACCCAGGGCTGGAATACCTCCACAGAGAGTACTCGAGACTACTTTACTCCCTTGGTAAATCTCATGCTGTAGGAGTACCTTACTTACATCGACTGAAATATCAGAATTTGGAGCTGAAAATCTCCAAAAAGCTATCCAAAAGGCAGCAGGAGATTCTTCTCACTCACCAACAGGAGCTGAGGCACAGGAAACCATGCAGCACCCTTCTGTATTTGAGGGCTCTTGACTAAGAACTCTGTAATCAGAGGTAGGCGATACATTCACGATCGTCAGAATCACATATTCCATCAAAAGAAGCAAACAAAAAACCCCACCTACTGCACCTTTGCATCACTGCCCTTTACAGAGAAACTGTTTCATGCCAGCACTGCTGAAGGTCTTGGCTCTGTGCAGGCAGAACACACTTCAGAGAGGGGAGGGAAATAAGGGTGGAAAACATGGAAGATGTGAGAAAAAAACCCAACATATTTCATAGCTGTGGTTTAAAGCTTCTCATAGACTTTGAAATGTTAGAATAACACTCGGGAGATGGAATAGCAGAGCTAGAGCAGGGGAAGCAGTCCAATAAAAGCAATATATTACAAGCCTTGAAGAACTGACTTCAAGGCCTCATTTAACTGAGAGTGTAGCAAAACTTGTTTCAGGACTAAAGCACGCAGAGAACAATTAATTTTCTCCGAAGGACCTGTTATCTTAATATTATCTTTCTTGATCCTCCTTTCTCAATAGGAAAAAGAAGGAACTTTTTTAAAGAGGTAGCTTGATTATTTTTTTATGGTTTTGCTTCAAAATGTTATTACAGATGAGACATTTTCTACAGCAAATTTAAAACAGTAAATACTTTCTTTGCCATTGCTAGAATTCGTATTAAACAACTCACGAGAAAGACATTGCTTAAATATCTCAAATCCATAAAGGCAGAGAATGAGAAACAAAATGGGGTGCTATGCTCTGCCCCTTCGTTCATTTACTAATGCTTAAAAAGAAAATGTTTTATTGCAGAGTAAAAACAAAGCTAATTTTAATCCCCAAACTGTGGCAAAAATGCTTGAATATGAAAAAGACTAAATTTGATTTTATTAAAAATATTGTATTTTTGATACTAAAATACAGTATTTAAAATAATACTTTTCTGTCTTATTAAAATGATCAACTCAGAACAATTCTTGCTGAACCATTTTCATTGCCAATCTCTTAAAAGACAACAAAAGAAACTTTGTGGGCTGAGCACCATCTGCTTATGCTGTAATTTCATTAACAATTACATTTTGAGACTGTCACCAGTAAAGCAAGTTTTCCACGTAAACCAATATACTGTTTTTACCTTGTACCTTCCTTCAATTCTCTTCTGCTGCTCAGAGGTTCACATATCAGTGCTGACTGCTGCTATTTGCAACTGAATGTTCCACAAGGAAATCTAAGGAAAACACATTGTAGCCTAGGAAAGCAAGAGCAATACTAAAAAATGTTACTGCATTCAAGGAGTAGAATGAGGGATTCAAGAAGACAGGGTAAGAGAAACTTAAAAGAAGGATAGGCCACCACAGAGCAGGAAGCAATTAGTTTATTATAATAGAGAGAAAAATAAAAGAGCAATTTGTTCTCTTGCAAAGAGGCATGCTTATGCAGGGAGAAGCATGCTTAATTCCTGATTAATACAACTCTTTTTAAAGCATCATCTCTTAATTACAAAAAATCGCCGTTTTTGTTTCAGTAAAAATGTCTGAGTACAGCCTGGTAAGAAAAGTGTTTTATTCCCACATGGGAAGATCATGGGTTTTGAGAAACATAGGAATTTTGTGCTATAAAATGCACTTGGAAGGAAAGCACCAACCTATTCCAAAACCAGACCACATTGTTTTGGGTTTTTTCAAATTTCAGACCTGCCAATTCAAATGATATTCCAATGACTAAACAAACATTTCAAAAATTGTTTGATCCCAAGCAAGGGATCCCAAGCAGTATTTGAAAAACAAAGGTAGAATACAAGTTTTAGCTTGCTCCTCCATATCTTAGTACAGCCATTAACAACAAAATATGCTTTTTCCACAAAAGCACATATCTTCCCCACAAGCTCCTTCACAGGGGAGGAGGCTACAATTAAACTGATAAATCCTAATCTGCCATAAAGCACAATCTTAAACCGTTTAAGTTTATAGAAACACTCTGAGTGTAATTTTTTCTTTTACAACCTGCAGGAAAAAGCCAGAAAACCCCCAAATCCAAGCCTAAACAGCAGCACAGGTCATGAGGACATGCACGCTGCTAACTGCTGCCCTTTGCTGGGGACCTCTTCCTTCCTGAAAACATCACCTGAGCATTGCACTTAGTAATGGGGGGGGCAACCTCACTCATCAAAACTGTGTAACCTAATGCACTGTGGGGCAGAGATGGACTGCTAAAGGCAGATTAAAGCAAGATAAATTCCCTTTGATTCACAAAATCATTAAAGAAAACTGATGGAGGAGGTAGCCTTTTGACCAACATGAGCTCAATTGGAGCTCAAGCTGACCAGAACTAAAAGGGGACAATAAAAGATTTTAAAAAAATACATTATCAAAAGGCGGTGCAGAAATTATTTCACCTGTCATAGGATGAGGATGGTCACCTCACAGTCAGGGATACTGACAAGGCGGAGATGTTTGATGTCTTCTTTGCCTCTGTATTCAACACTGATGATGGACTATCCTGGCTGTGAAAATGCTAAACTCCCTGCTCACCCTGAAGTTCTGAGGAATCTGCTGCTCCAGCTGGATACACATAAATTTATGGGGCCCAGTGGGATTCATCCAAGAATACCTAAAGACCTGGCTATGTCATCACAAGGCCTCATTTTTGAAAGGTCTTGGGAATCTCTAGATATCCCAGTTGACTGGAAGTTGGTTAACAATGTTCCAATTTTCAAAAAGGGCAAGAAGGAGGACCTTAGAAACTACAGGTCTGTCAGTCTGCCTTCAGTGACTGGTAAAGTTGTGGAGATTATTCTGGGTGGTACTGAAAAACACTTGAAACACAACACAGTCACTGGTCATGGCCAGCACGACTTCATCAGGGAAAACCCTGCTTGCCAAATCTGATTTCCTTTTCTGACAAAGTAACCCAAGTAGTTGATTGAGGGAAGCCAATGTAATCTTTCAGGATTTCACTAAAGCTTTTGATACCATCTCTCAGTATCCATCTGGACAAAATATCCAGCAAACAGCTGGAAAAGCACCTGGGTGGAGCAAACCTAGATGTATGTACAGCCTCCTGCTGTGCCTCCCAGTGTCCCTGGCTCTTTGTTGTACCCAGGACAGAAGTTCACAGCCTCTTCCCTGGGGGATCTCTGCCACCCAGAGCTCAATCTGCAGCTCAAGCTGCAGCAGCACAGAGCTCCCTGCACTGCATGTATTCCATAACTCTGTCCTGGGGAACATCAGGCACAGCAAGGGAAAGGGAGGGGATTGTCCCACTCTGCTCGGCACTGGGGTGGCCTCACCTTGAATACTGTGTGCAGTTTTGGGCACTGAAACAGAAAAAAGACCTTAAACTATTAGAGAAGATCCAAAGGACAGCCATAATGGTGGTGAAAGGCCTTGAGGGGAAGCTGTATGAGGAGCAGCTGAGGTCGCTTGGTCTATTCAGCCTGAAGGAGACTGAGAGGAGACCTCACTGCAGTTACAACTTCCTTGTTGTAGGGGCAGAGGAGGGGCAGCACTGATGTCTTCTCTGTGGTGACAGTGACAGGACCTGAGGGAAGCTGTGTGAGGGGAGGGTTGAGCTGGATATTAGAAAAAGGTTCTTCACCCAGAGGGTGGCTGGGCACTGGAATAGGTTACCCAGGGCAGTGGTCACAGCACCAAGTCTGACAGAATTCAAGAGGAGTTTGGGAAATGCTCTCAGGCACATGGTGTGACTCTCAGGGACGGTGCTGTGCTGGACTAGAAGTTGGACTCTATCATTCTTGCCTGTCCTTTCCAACTCAGAATACTCTGTGATTCTATGTTGCTAATTTTAAACTAATCGTCCAGAGCAGACATTTGTTTTCCATACTTACTGGGTAAATCTAGTAATTAAATGTAACTGTTGCCAGATTTAAAGTTCTCTCAGATTATATGGCCTAGTTACTGTAAAAAGCATCATCCCAGCCCCCCCCAAGGTAGAAGTCAAACCTATTAATGTAACAGCTTATCCTGCCCTATTTCCACTTGGCAGTCTCCTGTAATGCTGATTTAATATCTGACAAAAATAGGACAAAGACGCTGTCATTTTTCATTAGAGAACGTCAGCTCAATACAAGCAATTTTAACTCTGCTGAGCTTGGGTTAGGGAAGGTGTATGCTGCTTGGCCATGTGAAGAAAAATCTACATATCTGCTTCTGGATAATGCTGCCCTCCTGATGACCCAACAAGTATTTTGCAAGAATGAAATTTACTACATCAGAATTCCTAGTACTTCAGCTTAGCCATCCATATTCACCAGCTTTAAAATAGAGAGTTAACTATTACCTAGAATTTTATTTAAAAGAGGCATTTATTACATGCTATTTTCAATGCCCCACTATTTACCCACTAAGCAGCACAAATTACCACTTCTGTTTTGGTTTTTTTCTCCCCAAAATACAAATTACAGCCTGCCCAGTCCATGGTGTTTATCCCAATTTCTGTGGTGTTACAGTTTATTCATTAGGTACTGCAACAGATTAATAGTTTTACCTGTGTGATCCTCAAAACAGACACAACTGCTAAGTTCTTGTTGCATTATCTTACCTAAGTGTGCACAGTCACCTTTCATCCTATGCAGAGGATCCTGCCAAACATTCCCTGGATACTTTAAATCCCTGTTCTCTTGTAATGGGATTCTTGAAAAGCAAATGCCAGTCTTAGCTTAAGATCTTTGATTTTTCAGCTGTTCAGTTCTTTTATATAATTCGCAAATGGTAACACCTGGGGCTAAAATAGGACAAAAGGAATCTTGTCACATACATAAAAATGGTGTAAAACTGCTCTTTAAGGAGGAGTAGACATACACATAATTAATAGCCTTGAGATAGTAATGAGTTCTTTATGTAACTTAGTGCAAGGATTTTTTACTGATAAGAGAGTTTGAGAAATTTTTAATATAATCTATATATGTATGCTAAATTTTAGATATCATATAGCCTTTCTTTTTTTACCATTTCCTCATATTATTTGCTTTGTGGTCATTGATTCTGCAACATAACTGGAATCACTTGTCAAATGCTTTCCCTTTTAATATGATAGGGATTGGGGGTTTTTATACTCTCCTAAGGGTGATAGATTTTTATAAGCTTTTGCAAAGCAAATTTAGGTCAAAGACATATTTTTTAAAAATTATCATTTAATATCTCAAAACATTTTCTTTATTATTGTTGCTAGCAACCCAAAATATTACTGTAAGAAGTGATGGTTACTTTCTACAACAGCAACTTTGGCTATAGCAAGATCATTACCTCACTGTGCACAGTCTTCAAACCAAACTTGCTGAGCACGAAAAATCTGCCAAGGTGTTAATTTCTGGTGAATGTCACACAAGAAGTGGTGACTTATTACAGCTCTGATTGTAGAAGGCAGTGTGGCTATGTCTAGCCCTGCACCTGTGTAGAGCTTTTCATAGCCAGGTGATGAATGATCGTGTTCAGCTTTCAGGAAATGCCAGAGTAGCAGAACTGATGCAGTGTCCTTGGTGTTGGTGTCAGTCAATTACAGAAAGGCAAACCAGTGAAAAAAGTGAACAAAGTATAGGTAAGTACACAAAGTCATTGGAGAGAGGTTATTTTGTCATTTAACCAGTTGTGTACCACCATGTATCACATTTTTACCAAGTTCAGAAAACTTGAATCCCTTCACTACTGAACACCACTGTCCCTGTAACGTCAGATTTTTTATCTTATTTCAATTCCCACCTTTCCTCCAGTAATGGTATCAACTGCAAATTCCTCTGTCTCACTTTCTGTTCTAAGCACACTTACTCCTTAAGGGAAAGTGAACAATTTCCTCTGGGATTTCCACACAAAGAATCTAATTTAAACCACAATAACACTTCAAGTTCAGTCTACAACTTGTCATTAAGATCTCAGTGACAATCCAACCAAGGTATACAGGATATTAGCAGTTCTTAAAGTGGGAGAGAAGGAGTGTCACCAAAAAGCTCAGAAAATGTCCATTCAGCTTTTATTTCTTCTTTTTTTCTAAAGCTTCTGCCTCCACATCATAAATTCTCCACCTTCTATTGGCCATGTGGGAATTGTAATGTTTAAACTTGGCAGTTGGAGCAGGCCCACAGCCCCAGCTGCAAGATCATCATTTGGTTTCCTGAACCAGAGGGATGTGCTAGAATTGCCACCTACCAGGGCACTCAGCAAAGCCTCCTCTCCCTATCCAAGGGCAACCACTCTTCCCTCAGTCTGGCATGGCTGCTGTGACATCTGGCAGCAAGGACAGTTAGCTGTCCTGGTGGGGAGGTGGGAGCACCAATGGTGGAAGAGTGACCTCACAAGCTCCTATAAACACATCTGGTACATTAGACATGCACACTTTCAGGGGTGGAGGGAAGAAGGGGACAGTTGTCCAGCTACTTATGCACACTTTGAAAACACCCCTGCAACATACAGTCCAGAAAGTTTGAGAACTATTGATAAACACATAAGATCTATACAAAATCCCAGTAAAATCATGTCACTTACAGACACAGAAAATTAAATGCCTTCAATCTATGGCAAGTCCATTGGTGGCTTAGGAGTAGTGGCTATGGAAAATACTGAAGTTACTGTAATGCTTCAAATCTGAAGCAGGTTCACAGACATAAGGCCAGGCAGCCTGAGCCAAGTTTTCAGGAAGTTCTCCTCATTGAACCTGTGAACAGGACAGACTATGGAATTTATTTTGTGGGTTTAGCAATCTCATCACTACATTTCTACCTTGGTGCAAGGTTGGGGACACACTTCCAGCATATCTTTTACTGCCTTCCTAATCTCCCTCTGGAACATAGGAACAGACTGGACACTCTTCCTTACTGTCCTTCACATGGACAAATGAATAGGGTAACTGGGCAGATTTGAAGAGTTAAAGTTGACCTAGAGTGCATTTACTCCTTTAAATAAGCTTTCAATTTTTCAGTAACGAATCTTTCTTTACTGTTTCAGCCCATTGGTTCTGCCTGCTGTACTACCTACTCCTTGACAACACCAGCTTTAAGGCTGTACCTCTGAGGCTGATCATTAGCAACACATCTCGCTGGAGACCAACAAATACTGTAGCTGGGATCCCTACAGCAATTTTGTTACGATGAATGTTCTCAGTGGTGTGATTGGCACATGGTGTGACTCCTGAGGTGTCCTGTTCAGGGCCAGGAGCTGGAATCCATGATCCTGATGGGTCCCTTCCAACTCAGCATATTCTGTGATTCTCAATCATTTCCTGATAGCTCCAGAACTGTGACCCCTTTGATCCAGAAGACCAGAAGGTATCAGAAAACATCCAAAAGACACAACATGGTAATCAAATAAAGGACTCTAACTAATTTTTTTCTCCATAAACAGAGTCCCTGCCTAAATATTCGGTAGCCTTGCAATCCTTACTGTCAGACAGCAGGTATCCTTACTTACACAAAAGCAAGTGTGCACTTATGGCTCAGAGAACAGACCCTAATATTCATTGTTTCTATCTGATTTAGATTGGAAACTGAAAGTTCTTAAAGGTCAGAGTTAGTTTATTGTCTTTAGATATTTCTGAAGCACTTTTTCCTCAAATGGATTCTTGGAGGAAGTTCCACAGTCAGGCTCCCAGAGAACAGTTCTGTCCTCCCAACTTCTGCATATGCGTCAGTGGGAGTCTTCTATTGGAAAGAAAGGCGTTATCTCCAACTATCTGTATAACTGTTATTACCACTTTGTTTTCATTTCCTTCCTAAACAGCCACTTCTCCACTTTCATTTTTATTTTGAAAACTCTCTGTACATTAATAATTTCTGCTTTCCAAAAGACCTCTGAAATCTTTCAAATCAATGGAGAAAAAAAGATAACACAATATTTGAAAGGATTTTTTAAAAGATACATAGTTATAACACTAGAAGATCTTCTGTATTACCTATTTTCTGCTACTGTGAGCAGGAAAACATTGAAATGTATAAACATAAAAAAGAGCAACACAGCAAATCTTTGCATCTTTAATGCTTCAGTGTTATTAAAAAGTGCCCAGGGTTACAATGCAGAGAGGAAAAGGGTACTGCCTGAAGTTAGCTAAAAAAGCTATATTCTATTTTAAGCTGGTACTGTCCAACAAGGAATTTCATATTTGTTGGCTAGAGCTTTAAGCACAGGAAAAGGGAGGAGGGTGTTGTACAGGAAGATTTACCTGTCATCTTTATCTTAAAACTTCGGGGCAACTAACGACAGAGCAAACACACACATTTCTGACTGAACAAAGAGCACAGCACTGCATTGCTGAGAGGCAGAAAACTAAACTCCTACTTCCCTCATGCTGAAGCTGTACCAAGGCACAGTCTGTTGCAGGGAGCACACTCCAAGATATAAGGCCAGCTCAGGGGTCAGCTCTGCCTCTCCTAACATGAGGCAGGGTATACAGGTCTTAATCTCCAGACATATTCCTGGGCTCTGGCAGCTTCCCAGAAATATGCTGGAGCACTGCTAGTAGGAAACACAGTCATCACTGTTTAACTCATATCCCTCACCTGAGCAGCTTCTGAAGTGGAAAGCACTCCAACCCAAAACATGAATTTAGTAACAACAATAATGTTTCTCAGAAAATGATGAAGCAGTATGCGTTACTCTCATATATATCACAATGGCAAGTGAACAGCTGATCTAGCTAATGAACCAGATATTCTGTTTATATTTCATCTTTGACAGTGTTTACTTAATATAACAGTATTTGTTCTCAACAAAGAAAGAATTATTTCCTGAGATAGCTGTCATGAATATTTCCTCCTCAGGTCAAGACCAGGTAATCAAGACAATGTTGCTTTATCAGGGGCAGGACTGTAAAAACTCTTGCAATTCCTTTACTCAAATCAGCTAAAAAAGGCTTCTGACTTAGACCTCACATGAGAATGGAGTACAAGGGGTCAGCTCAAAAGTCTCTGAGCAAAGGCCTTTAGGCTCATGAGAAAGGACAGCACGATGCATTACAGCACGAGTAAGTGATACAGCACACTCACACTAGGGCTACAATACTTCAATGGTCACCCCAGAATAAGCATCTGAAGATGGTTACTGCCCTACACAGCAACCACAATTCTTTCCCCCCGAGACTGTCACTATGCACTATCTTTGTACAGTCCCTTCCCTGAGCAGTAAAAGTAATTTGACCGGTTTTGATGCACAATGTCTACTGCCTGGCCTTTTCTTCGGAGGTATACAAATACATTCCTGAAGATTTTTCCACACATAGAAAATCCCATGTTGTGTCTAGAAAAAGAGATTACAGAAACTTCACCACTTAATAAACTGCTTATCTTCCAAAAAACCGCTATGGCCTATTATCTCAGCAGTAACTGCCAAGATACAGCAAACTGCAACAGCTTCAGAAGACAGAGCATCTGCTGATGGAGTCTAAAGTCATTTCCAGTTTTTGAAAACAAGAGTTCTGTCAACTCACTTGCCTTACACAATTATCCAAAGCAGCCCACTAGAGAGGTCCAAGATCATTAGTGAACACATAATAAAAGATCCCTTTTTAAGATAATCACTGGGAAATTTTATGACTTTACCAAGATTAAAATAATCTTGGCTAATCTTACTTCAAGCAGATCTCCTTAAGTCCAGTTATGCTCCTGAGCTCTAAAACATCTGGTGAAAACGGAAGAATTACTTTGACTCCTTCTAAGACCCTGGTGTCAAAGGGTCAGATTATTTTCACCTGACTAATACAAGGCCATGGCAAGACTCATACTGCAGATTTGTTCGTCTGATCTCCTGAAGCATTTCTGGAAGTTAGCTGAAGCGCTGCCCACCTCACATATCACCTGTGCTCCCACCATGTCGGCATGGGAGACCTGAATCACCAGCTGGATAAATTCAGCGCCTTTTGGCCTCCCGTGCGCTGCTCTTAAATTACCCGATCTGCTGCTTCTCCTTGGCCAAACCTTCGCTTTGGTTAGTAAAGCGTCGGGCAGCCGACCCGCGGCGGCCAGGTGAGTTGGCGAGGAGGACCCCCAGGGACCTGCACCCTTTGTTGGGTCCCTGGGGGTCCTCTACAGGGCACTCACGGAGAGGGGGCAAAGCGCGGTTATTCGGGGATGGCAAACCCCGAGGGAAAACGATCCCACGCGGTTCGGGTGCCCAGGGCACGGCCGGCGAGG
>JAHLSL010000020.1:464841-505400 GCA_025920805.1 Petroica traversi
CCCGAGCACCTGCTCCCGCCCGGAGCGCCGCTGCGGCCCCCGGGAAACGGGGGAGCAGCAGGACACCTGCACTGGGGTCTGGGCTTTCCCAGTTGGGTGGGCAGCGCTGCGTTGTAAAAATCAAGGTGCAAACGTTTAACTTTACGGGTTGTCATACACGAGTAGAGTAATGCAGGCCCATTAATTATTGTGTGCAGCCGGGGCAGAGTAGAACTGGAAAGTCAACAGATTCTTCTTGGGGATAGCAGATTAAGTACAAGATTAGAGAGATGCTATCAGCGCCAGAGCTTGTGTGTTATTTTCTTACTAATTTTCTGCACTAAAAGTTAGGCATCCTATTTCCTCCTTTGAAGGAGTGTCACACGTGCACACAGACACAGAAACCCGATAATGTAAGCTCTCCACAAATTAGAGTGATGCAAATACTACTTCTGTCTTTTCTGAGTATTCAGTACTACCACCTTGCTCCAATGTCTTTCAGTTTTATTTCTTACATGCACTGGGATCAGATGCATGGATGCTGAACATTAAGTTTCAATTATAAGGAATGCAGAAATGAAACAGGATATTACACCTTGAACAGGATAACTTTAGAGGAAAGAAAACGCCCACACCTAAGTGACCTTTGTAGCTGGACACACCCAGACACATAACTCTTTGTTTATTCGTATAACTTGTGTTATAGCACTGTATGATGTCTTTTTTCCTTCCCCATTCTGTAAGATCAAGGCATGATACGAAGACAAACACAGTGTTTAAGGCATGGGCAACAGCTCTAATCCTTACAAGTGTTTGCACAGCCCTGTGACTTCCACAGAAGCACAGAACTGTTTTCCCCAAGGGCCCCTCCCTGTCTGCAGTTGCAGCAACCACACAAATATCCCAACACAAAGATTTAGGGGATGGTTTTCAGGTAGGTAACAACATCTGCAGGGAGGGACTGGTTTTTTGGATAGGAAACACATAGAGTTGAGGTGCCCAGCTCTGAACAGATCCCCTAGCCTGCTGAGCCCAGAAGGAAAAGGTAAGTTGGGGCTGTAAACTGTAAGGTCTGTAGGCTGTCTAAGAAGTATAGAAGCGTCTCCCCAACTCTTCCTTCACTCCTTTGTGGAGACCTTACTACAGCAAACAGTGCTCTTTCCTCATGTTTCTTTCTTCATTTTTGGCATCCCTTTTAAATGTCCTGTGCTGTTGCTCTCAGCACACTCAAAAGTGAGAAGAAATGAAAAGTTACTTACAGCACTGCATGGAGGGTACGGCCATGGGATATGATACTGCTCTGCTGCTGCTCCTCTGAGCTGAGAGAGGTGGGGACAGAGCCCTCTGCCTCCAAGTTGAAATTATGAGAACTCACATTTGTTAGGCTGACTGCTGAAACCAGATTTGGGGTTTTTTTCCTATGGAGGTGTATGTTCTGCACGAAGCCATAGGCAAAGGTAAACCATACATCCGTGATTTCACACAGAGCTAACCCTTAGATCAAGAGCTTTGTCGTTTTGGTTTTAGATACCCAAAATCTCGCTGTGGGTGAACTCCCCCATCAGCTTTCCAAGGACAATGGCTTCTGTACCAGGCATTTTAAAGCCCCCTGCCTTTTATCCCGACAGAGAAGTAGCTGATGCCCACTGGGAGGCAGTACGGGCCAATGGACAGGGTGTTCATGCCAGCCAGCCCCTCTCTCTGCCGGAACCACCAATGACAGCAGATTGGAGAAAGTGTCACGTTTCTCTTTGACCATTATACCTGCCTGCTCTGGTGCCTCAACAGCCAGCATCATCTACCTTTTTTCCTCTCACGCACAGGCCATGCAGTCTGACTCCAGAAGTATTAGATTAATACTAACCTTGCAAGTAGTTTTATTTCAGTTGTATCCTCATTAAAGCTGTGCTGAAGTTTCAAATTCCGCACTTACACTTTCTCCTGTGTAGTAAGGTGCCTAAGAAGACCTACAGAACATATTTTCACTCTTGTTGAATTTGTGTCAGCTAAGACAGAAAATTCAAATTAAAGTTGGCTTTGGATTGCCTCCAGTACTATTCAAAACCACTTTTCAGAGTCTTTTACAACCTGGAGAGAAAAAGAGGGAGGGTTAAACACAGGCTTTTGTCTCACTCAGTTACAAAATGTAAGTAAATACAAATTTATACAGAAAAATATAAGTATATATAAAAGCAAAAGAAAGACATAATATATAAATATATATAAACCATGATGGTTTTAGTATACAGGCAGCATTAAAAAAATACAGTTCTGACAGTTATTAGGGAATTAATCAATCTCTGTTAGACTGATATTCAGTCATTCAAATGTTTCAAACAGGCTGGCAAGTGTCACAATGTTTGTATCTGTATGCGGACAGCTAGTGTTTGTTACACGGAAATCATATGTTCCCTTCCCCAAGTATGATTCCAAATAAATATGCAAAGGCATTTAAGTCATTACAAAGCCTTGCTGCTCTTGAACCAGAGACCTACGATGACCTTGAGGTGAGGTATCCGATTACCAATCCCCTAAGCCATGCAGTTGCCTTATTGCTGGGGATTTGGGGGATGGTGTCTGGAGCAGGGTCACTAACAAATGTCAAAACCTCATGCAATTGCTCGCAAGGGAGAAGTGTCTGAGTGTGGATCTACCTTTTAACTCTTGTCCTGACTATCTGGCCACAATAAAGCACTCTGCTTATTCATGACACAATGTCTGAAAGGAAACTCTTACAGACTTTTGTACATCTCAAGGTTAAAGTCGTGTGTTACAAAGTTTCCTAATACAACAAGCTGCTGCAAAAACTCTACATAAAACCTCACATTCTGCTCATTTGAGGGTTTTCTTCTGTCAATACATATACAATCTTTGTAAAATCTGCAATTCAGAGACCGAATTTTCTTTCTACTTAGTGCAGACAGCACAAAACACAACTGTTTTTTTTTTTTTGTCATGTAAATAGGTTTGATATGAAATCTTTGAAATTAGCAATGGTGTGCTGGTTTTGGCTGGGGTAGAGTTTATCTTTGTAGTAGCGGGTACGGGGCTACATTTTGGGTTTGTACTGGAAAGGATAACTGGGATGTTTTTGTTGTTGTTGAGCAGGGCTTGCCCAGAATCAAGGCCTTTGTGCTCCTCACCCCATCCTGCCAGAGAGGATGCTGGGGTACACAAGGAATTGGGAGTGGACGTGTCCCCACTGACCAAAGGGATATTCCAGACCATATGGCATCATGTTCAGTATATAAAGCTGGGGGAAGAAGGAAGGGAGGGAACATTTGGAATGATGTTGTTTATCTTCCCAAGTCACTGTTCTATGTGATGGAGCCCAGCTTTTCTGGAGATGGCTGAACACCTGCCTGCCCATGGGAAGGGGTGAATGAATGCCTTTTTTTTTGCTTTGCTTGTGTGAATGGCTTTTCCTTTACTTATTTAAATGTCTTTATCTCAACCCAAAAGTTTTCTCACTTTTACCCTTCCAGTTCTCTCCTACATCCTGCTGGGGGTGAGTGAGAGAGAGGTGGTGTGGTGCTTAGCTGCCAGCTGGGGTTAAACTATGACAAACAAACAGATTCTGGACCTCAAACACACTTTCCTTAGATGTTTCTAGATATAGCTACCAGCACTTCATTAAGTGCAGTATTTCACGACATGATATACTCTAGGCTTCATGTAACAGCAAACTTGGTCATGCTTTGATTAAAGAAAGTGTTGGAAAATGCCAGCTGGCAGAAAGTAACTCGCCTTTCTAAATAGAATGCTCTCAACACAAGCAAGGCCTTTGCTCCAGTGAAACCTTCCAGCTCCATGTAATCCCTTTTCCTGACCTTGCATTTAGATGGTCATCTCTGAACAAAGCCTTTGCTGTTTTTCCACACTTACTTTGCCTCTAAGGTGAGCTGGCCATTGACACTTATGGAAAGCTCGTGCAGTGCCTTAGCCCTACAGCAGATTTATTAGTACTGCATATTGCAGTCCTGGGGTGTCCTGGGGGAATCCAAGACACACCTTTTCTACTTTATATCTGAGAAGGCAGGAATTCAATGTGTGGCTGAAGATGCCTGGCCATGTCTACCTTACTTTATGTTAAGCTCATACTCCCTTCTGACACCACCCCCAGAACTGAAGGATGTGAAGAGAGATTCTGGATTAATGAGGTGGTCACTGCTAGGAATAATCCAAAGGGTAGAGTTTGGTATACATTATGATGAATATAAGGTTATGCCCTAAATATTTACAATACATGTATATTTAACCTCAGAGTTGACAAAAAGGATCTGAACTACAGGATTTTAAATTCTTCTTAATTTCTGAGATTGTTTTAAAAGTACTTTAATCAAATAAGTGCCTCTAGGGAATACTTAATATATGCTTTTGCAACTTAGACTATAATTGCTTAATCTCACAGTTTTGTATTCATGATCTTCAGTCTTTAGCACCATTCTTCCTGTAATTCTCAAGTATCCTTCTTTTCTAAGCCAGCAGTTTAGCCATGCATCCTACCAAAAATTATCCTTCAGGATTTCAGCATTTGAATAGATGCTTTTGGCAGAGTGCTGTTCGCCTCCTTTGCTTTTCCTGTCACATTCATGAAGAATGTGTTATGAAGTTCCTGTCATTACATTTAGCCCCCATACTCCTGTCATGCCTACTTAGTCTGTTTCATTCCTGCAATATCACCTCTAGCTCCTCTTCTCTTTTCCCACACAGCAACAGTAAGCAAGCTCATTATTTCGTACTGGTCTGGATTCTACCACTGTCCTGAAGATTGGAATGTAAAAAGATTTTTTTTCCAGCTGCCCTTTCGGTTAATTAGTACTAGTCAATGTTTATGAACTATGTTGTATCATTAATAATGCTTTTGTCTAAAAAAAATTAACTTCTTTTGCACCTACAGGTCCTCAAAATATCCACACTGATGAGTGTTGACAATCCTTGACAGATTTAGATCTCATTAAAATAGTGGATGGGATGGTCTGTTACGTAGGCGTTTCATTTAAGTATGAGAAGAATTGGAATGATTCTAAGCATGGTTTTGCCATTTAAAAAGTAAAATATATATTTTAAATTACTTTTCAAAGAAACTCTCACCTTTTTTTTTTGAGCCCGACAAAAGTATGAGTCCATTCTGGTCTGGAAAATTCCCTTTTCCAAGGTGCCATATTTCTGAGCATTTCAAAGAGAAATTAACTTGCATCATTCTCAGAATCTAGGGCAGAGAAAATTGAAATAAGTTGCTGCAATTTCTGCTATGTTGAAAAAAAATGAATGTTGTAAACACCCACAATTTCAGATGCTGAGTTATTTTTCTAAAAGACTTTTCAAGTATAGTAAATTAGTGGCGTTAAGTTGATGAAATTGTCAGTGCCTTTGAGAGAAAAAATGGAAAATTTTGCAACTGTAAAATAATTAGATTTTTGTATTTCTTAGGAATTTTATTATTTAGTGATAAAATGTTGATAGTTTAGCAAATAACTGGCAATTTGAGTATTATCAATTCAGTATCAGCTGAATTTATCAGCTATAAACTTTCAAGAAATTTGACAGAATTCTTTCCAGGATATATTCTGCCATGTTGTTCAAAATTAAACAAAACCTAACTGCTGCAGATATGAAGCATTTGTAAAGCATCAGAAAAGTTAAATAAAGCCAACATGTCAAATCAGCACAAGATAAAACCTTATGAAGTTTCACAGACAAATAAAAAAAGACACTCACAATTGGTTACATGGAAAAGGGTGGATGTACAACAGTTATAAGTTGCTAAAACCAGGATTTTTTTTGTTTTGTTTTGTTCTTTAGCTTAGTCACCATTACAGAAAGAGTGGCCGCATTTTACATAAATGCATAAAAGCTTCAAGAATAATTACTGGAAAAGACCAGTCCAGTAGAAAGATTTACATACTGAATAACATTGCAGAGTTCTGCCAGACTCTGATTTTCAAACTGGGGTCCTGGGGAATGAGAATGCTGTCTGCAACAGAGAATGACAGGAAGATTACTGCTGTTAGCCATATACAGTTTGTGGTTTATAGCACAAATTGATAACTGGAAGTTAAGGGTCTTAGTAGCAGTGAATCACAAAAGCATTTCTAGGCAGCTCCAAGCTCTCTTAATTCTTTGCAGATTTCATAAACTGCAAGTTCAATGTTACTGGTGGTTGGAAACAAACACAACAATGCTGAGCAGCCTCTTTTCTTAGTGAGCTGTCATTTGGAGAGAAATTCTCAAACAGTGGATTATTTCTATTATGTATCGTCTGACACCAAGTTGTATTGATTAGTAATTCAGTGAAATGATTCCCTTATAAAAGGCATGTTTTGTGGGAATTGCAGGCAATAGCAGCTGTTGTATCATAACACTGCACACATTCATGTCTTCTACTAAATATAATCATAATGAAATAGATTTCATAAGGGCGTTAGTAAACCATGTAGATGCAGAATTCTGTGGAAGGTTTTCCCTTCTCTCAGGTCCAAAGCTTCAGACAGACATACCTAGTTGGTATGAATAAAATGATTTCTAAATTTTATAGTTTTAGCTCAGGTATCAATATAGATAATTCTTTCAAAAATGTTTTTAGTATATTTTCCATCTTTTTCCCAAACTGAGAGCTAAACAAAAACAAACAAATAAACAAAAATATCCCAAACAAATCCAACTCCCTCAAAAAACCCCCAAACCCAACCAATTAAAGTAAAAAATTTAGTAGCTGTTTCAAAAAGACATTGAAATGAAAGTGAAGATTTGTAATAAAGTCATCATCTTGGCAAGCCAAACTCCACTGCTTTTAAGTCACCTGTGACAATCAGAGTGATAATGGCAGATCTCATCCATCTTTAAATACTGCAAGTTTCCAGATCTCTTGGCTCACTGCCACTCACCCCCCCTTTTTCTAATGTATAATGGTGAACTGATTTTGGCTGGGCTGAGTTAATTTTATTTCCAGTGGCTGGTAGGGACTGTGTTTTAGATTTGTGCTGAACACAGGATTATGTGGAGATGTTTTTGTTATTGCTGAGCAGAGCTTGCACAAAGTCAAGGCTTTTTCTGCTTTCCATTCTGCCACACTGGGGAGGAGGCTGGGGGTGCTTGGGAGGTTGGGAGGAGACACAGCCAGGACAGGTGACCCAAACTGACCAAAGGGATATTCCAGACCATGTGGCATCGTGCTCAGTATGTAAAGTGAGAGAAGAGGGAGAAAGGGAGGTACATTTGGAGTGAGTCTGCCCATTAGATGTGATGGGGGCCTGCTCTCCTGGAGATGGCTGAACACCTGCCTGCCCATGGGAAGCAGGGAATTCATTCCTTGTTTTGCTTTGTTTGTGTGACTTTTACTTTCCCTCTTAAACTGTTTCTATCTCAGTCTATGACTTCTCTGGCTTTTACCCTTCTGATTCCCTCCCTGATCCCACTGGTGAGGAAGTGAGTGAGGGGCTCTGTGGGACTTGGCTGCTGGCTGGGGTGAATCCATGGCAAACTGCAATGATTTAAAAACTAGTTGGCTGAGTAGTCCAATTAAAAACTTTTCTGAATTCCCAGGTGTGTGCAATTGGCAAGAAGCAGATCTCTAGACTGTACTTCTATTTTTACTCAGGCTTAACTAAATCTTTGTTCTGAGTAGTTTGATCAAATCAGGGGCATCCCTTAGGTTTAGATGTTAGAGTTTACAGAATAAGTGGGAAAAGGTTGATTTACAATTTTGTCCTTACTAAAAAAATCACTCGTTTCAACTTGAAAAGCATACTTACAGAGCAGAAGACTAATTCACTTAACATTATTTCAAATTAAACTGAAGAATCACTGATTTACTCTTATTCCCATTCACTGATCCTTTGAGTAATGAAGGCTGCTCCTGTAAACCTTAGGCCAAAATGAAGTTTATTTCATTCCTGATTTACTATCAACAACTCTGACATTTGTATATATTCAAAAATGAACACAGCATCTGTATAATTAATTGTTTTTTCTTTTTCCCTGCAAATGGTGCTTTAGGATAAAACAGTGGTAGGAAAACTTCATATTCAATTAAAGCATGGCGATCTACAGCAGGATGTTTGTTGGCTAACTGCTTGAAAAACCTGGATGACTTCTTACTACCCTCCAAGATATAGGAAATGAGCATATCTTCAAAACATTTTGGATTTAAATAAGCAGACTTTTAATATGACTGAAAATGCATGTAACAACTTGCCTCTCTCTCAGGTTTATATCCAAACAGTCTCTCCAAACTTGCCCTGCTAAGTCTTTGGCGTCAGGGCTGATTAGAAGAAAGCAGGAGATAGAGGCGCTGTTCCTCCAACATTTAGGTCAACTCTGATACTCTCTCGTGTGTATCTAGGCCACGTCTAATTAATCCCAGAATATTCCATCACTGCTGGATTACCTCTGTCAGCTTCTCCCACAGAAACCTGGCAGCAAAGACTTTACCTTAGGTGAAGATTTTCCCTTTTCTAAAGGCAAATGGGAGTGGTTTTTTTCATTGTCTAACTACATAACGTTTATGCAACAATATATTGTTGCATATTCTTATTGTTGCATATGCATATTGTTGCATAACGTATATGCAACAATATATCCTTAGGATATAAAGTATTTAGTAGAGGTGAATAGCTTCACTTGAAATTATTGGAATGTTGCCAGGTTTAAACAGAGCCAAGATTTCACCCCCAATTGTTTTAAGGATGAAACTTATTAGCCTTCTCATCTCCAAGTTTGGTGCTGCTATTCAAAAGAATCACATACTTTTTCTTTCTCTAAGCCAAATGTGAATACAAAGTGCTTAATCAAACAGAAAAGACAAAAGATCTAAAAAATACAATAAAAGTTTCACCTAAGAGCCTGTTGGAGATCAGCAAAAGTTAAGGAACTAAACAGCATTTTTGCTCTTTAAGCTGCAGCCTGCAGTCTGCCATGGTCATTACTAGAACTACACAAACAGTTTGCAAAGACACGTAACAGCTTTGGGAGATGCTTAAATCAAGACAGGCCAACACTGTGGAGCAGTGGATATACAACTTGTGGCTGCTGGACAATAACCCAGAGCACTTCCTGAACTAAGGATACACTAAGTCCTTGTATCAGGATAGTGAAGCACAGAATCACAGCATTAAAAACAGAGCATTAATTAGCAATGCAAAATTTACAGGCAATTATGCAAAGTGCTGGGTGTCTCAAGCAGTACCACATTTGTGTATTGAGGGTGAAGTATCGTGACTTTTGGAATCAATGCTCTGTAAACATGCATTCATCTATGCAAAAAGCTAGATTTTTCCTTATAACTGATGATAAAGTTCTACATGAAAAGACAGCTTTCTATTTGCAGAACAAGAAATACCTGTTATTGGAGATCTCTTAATATGCACTTTAAAACACAGCCCAGGCATTTTTGCAGTGGGTGAGGTATGTTTTTTAACTCCACCCTCCACTTCTCAAATTATGTCCTTGCAATCTTCTTTAGTTAAACATCAAAATGATTTTCACTGTATTTTGTATAGGACTGTTATCAAAATCTTCATTTAAATGCTTCTACTGATACCTTCAGAATTATGTAATATTAAAAATGTAAATCAGATGCAGATTTTTCACATACTCATTTTCCTTTCCTATGTAAGTTGATTACTAAAGCTGGAAATGCTATTCATAAATACTCATTACTAGCACTCTAAAAAAAATCATTTTTTTAAAAACGTCACTAGAAAAAGAGTCAAATCAGTATCAGTCATGAGTTTTGCCTGAGTTAAGATTTACCTGCCTTTCAGATGTGCAGTTGTGGGTCATTGACATGGCACTTGTGTTTGTGTTTGAGAAGTTATCTTATTGTTTAGTTCATACTGAAAGAAGGAAAGCAGATTTTCTGAGATGTAGATGAGTGTTCCTGCAGGTGTATTGCCATCCATAGCCAATGCAGTGAAAGTGCCAGATCTTGCATTTAATGTCTTAGCAAGACCCCCCAGACAAGTAAAAAAACCCCACCATTTTGACAGGTGAAAAATGCACACCAGCTGATGATGTGATATTAAAAACACTCCAGCTTAGTGTAAGCCCTCACAATTCTCATTTCTCTTCCACCAATGTCCCCTACAATGATACTGGACTTTACCAAAGGAGAGAGACTCTCATCTTTTTTGTCATGGCCCACATCTATGGCTGTATCTAAGGGTCCTTTAAGGCTCCACCTGAATTTTGGTCATGCAGCTTAATTCAGAGCATAAGGATAAACTAGATTTCTGCTGGTGTTTTTAACTGTGATAAACTTCCTCATGCTATGCATTAAGTAAGATAACAAAATAACCTTGATGGTGTGGGAGGTTATAGCATCTCTGTCCTTTTGCTTTGGAGATTTACCCCTTCTTGTGCTTCATCACTCAGTTCAAACTCTGTACAAATGCTTCGGTGGTGGTAGCAGCAAGATGAAGACCCAAAAAAGCTCTCTAACCTTGTCATTCCCCATCATGTACAATGCCCACTAGGCTACTAAATTTTCACCATCTTTTTTGTGACCAGCATCTCAAACTCATCAGCATTGAGTAGCAGAGCAAAAGTTACAGTTGTTACATAGTCTTCATGATAGCACCTTGATGAGAGAAAGAAAGGTGTGTTATTTGTGTGGATTCTACAGGCTCCAGACTTGGAATGCTATCGCGTCGTATGATGCAGAAAAACATGAAGTTCTTATTCAACAAGTGTATCTGTCACGTTATTTTAAAAATGCCCTACATTCAAGAATGTGGATTTTAGACTCAGCTAGGCATAATTTTCCTTGTAACACCTACAGAAGTTAATTAAACTTTGCAATCCAGACAGAGATGCACTATTAACTTAGACAAGAATGATAAATAACTTGCACTCTCTGAGAGAGCAAGTACATATAGTACATGTAAAATGCATGCTATTATCTTAAAAAGAGCTTTTAAGATTTTATGAGTGCCTGCACAACTTGCATTATTGTTGAAAAATTAAAACAGTTCATTGTGTGCCTTGAATGCTAGAAATTGCTTCATATCATAATATAATAGTGTCCTCTCTGACCATTAAAGCTTTCACCTAATTCTTCCTTTTCTTTTATGCCCCTTTTGTTAGTCTGTCATTCTTTCCCTTCCCCCCCCCCCCAAAAAAAAAAACCCCAACCCTAAAAACCCAAATTGCTTTCTATATTATGAATTCCTCATTAGGCTTCTGATACCAGGATTCCAGTTTCCTGGGCAATTATCTGGGTGCAGTCAAATTATTCTCTCTATTCAATTATCCACAATAATCGCCATTAGGAAGACGTGTTTCACCCTGCATGGTGATGCATGGAAAGGACCAGCAACAGCATCAGCATTTACACTTGTTACTCAGACTAAGATAAAGCCAGACCTTGCTACAGCTGGAGTCACAGCCTTCTCCTTGCTACTTGCAGGTGTAGGAGGAGCTGCTTACAGTGACCAAACAAGTCTCCAGCACTTTAGGTGACACCAGTCTGTTGCAACGCAAACAATAGGCAGAATCATGCAGCAAATGGATATCAGAGTTCAAGAGCTTCCAACAGTCAAAGTCCTCAACAAACACCTGCTCCCTGCCTAAGCTTATGACTCTGAGGTTCCTCAGCTCTGCATAACAGCACATGCCTTCATTACAACAGTCCCTGTACTGTGTGCCAAAACCTGAGCTCTAAAGAGCCAGCAGAAATCAAGCTGACACATCTTCACATAGTTGTCTGAATACATCCAGCTTTCCACCTAGTCTAAGCTCAGGGGTTCTGGGGAGGAGCATCCTCATGAGCTTTGAACCAAGGTAAAAAAAAAATGGATAGAGCTTCTCTTTTCCTTTTGACATAATAAAGGCCTGGTGTCCATTTTGGTTACCTCAGATTTGAAGCACTGTACCGCCCAACTTCTAAAATAAAGTTAAAGAACATCATTATGTAAATTGATCTGCCCAGGAATCCTTAGCGGATGCATCTGGTTTTCTTCATTCTCCTGTGATGTTGTGTTTCAAATTCAATACATTATCTTATGTATCCTGCTGACAATGTTTATTTTTAAGATCATGAAACTTTCAGTGCTCATCTATTCTTCTTGGATGCTGACAGTGCTCTGAACATGGCACTGGCTCTCTGAAGGAAAGGAAATTGAATTGGAGTCATCCTAGAAATGGTTCTGCTTAACATCAGGACAGAGATTACCTTGCCTTCTGGTTTTGAAATTTCAGTATGCAGAATACAAGAAGATCCTAGGAGCTCTGCAAGCTTAGCAAGGAGTACAGAGTTTGGTACTGTTATGCTGACCTGGTTCAGCCCTTTCTTTATCTTTCTGTGTTTTCTTTTTGCTTGGTACATTGTCTGTTGTGTATCCTTGTCCTGTGTTTGCTCAATTGCCTAGCACAGGCCAGTCCAGGCTGTTATAAGAACACCCACAGGATGGGGGTATTTGCAGTCTCTTAATCCTGGAAGAAGTTGAGACCTCAGGCATGCACACACATGCACACACAACCTACTTATCTGGGATTTCAATATGTTTTCTATAGATACAAAAACCCCGCAGGAATTTCAAAAGGTATATCTGCACTAATTAGAATCCGTATCATTTGCGTGCCAGAGCTTTACTCATCACCTCATATTATCCTCATTCACCCCAATTTTAGCATTCATATCATCCTGCTTTGTTGTGAAGACATTTGAAAATTAGTTTCAAGCTGAAAATCCAGCTCTAAAGCAGTAATGAATCCTGTGACAATTTTTGTTTTCAATAAACTAGCCTGCATAGCAAGTCACAGCTTTTATTACTATTAAGTTTCTTAATTCTGTAAGACACCTGAGGCTGAAATACCTTTAGCTGTTTAGGACGATTGGCTGGGTATTTAATCTCTGAGAATATAAGAAACTTTTGTGCAACAAATTCTGTGTACTGCTTTTTTGGGTAGTATTTTAATAAGCTTTCATTACTATTTTTGCCCAGTCATTCTTAAGGACCACAGGCTAGATGCTGAGTATGTATAAATCACGCAGCTCGAAATACATCAAAGAAACTATATTAATTTGTCCCAGGATTTGGCTTCTTACTTCCAGTTTTACCAGGCTTTTCTTTAACTAATCTTGTGAATGCCTAACCACATCCACTTCTGACTGCACTCTTCTCAATCCCTTTCAATTACCTCCTTCTTTATTTATAACACCCCCTTCCCCAATTATTTGCCTGTAAATCCTAATTTTAAATCCTAATTTTCTTTTCTTCTTCTTCTTTTTTTTCTTTTTTTTTTTTTCAACTAGCTATTTGAAACTCTTTGAAATTGTACTTCTGAATGCATTGTGGTATGTTGACTCTAAGGGCTAAAGTTTCTAAGCAGCTTTTAGAATAATGAGATTTGTGGGCATGACTCCCTTGCACTGCTATAAAGATTTACTCTTTAGAGTTAAATGATTTTCCAAAAATCAGTTTCTTTGTGTTGCTGGCTTGTAAACACTGTGCTCAGAGCATGGATCCTTTACAGCAGGGTTAGCCTTTTCTCTTTCAAGTTACTTATTGTGCTTGAGGAGCTTGTGACTTTACAACCCCAGGGTGTGTCATCCTTAGCAGCTGATACACGCTGCAGTTTTTGTCCAATTTGCCTCCACTCTGCACTTAGCATTTGTGTGCGTACAATATTTGCACTGCACATTTCTTTAACAGGCAACTCATTCTCTTTGTCTGACCACATTTCCTCTGATAAGTGGCAGCAACTTGTAGATACCTCATGGAAAGCCTCAGTCCAATCAAAAATGGTAGACCCGTGAGCCACACTTCACAAGTTAGCAACACCCAAAATGTTAATCTAAAATGCCTGGGTTTTGCAGAGAATTGTTCCTGACATTTCATAGTCCGTTACACTTTCCATTATTATTTCCATCAAGTTTCATTACCTCACATGTAACTATTGCCTGCAGTATGCCTGACCTGGTGATTTGAGCTGTGTTTGCTGAGTCTAACCTCGGATACCATTGTTTGCCTTCGCAGTGATGCTGTAGCACAGGAATATCAGCGAGCCAAACAGGGTGAGGTGGCTTCACTGATTGCACCGGCTGGTGCTCGGGTATTTGCACTGCCTGAGGCCAGCCCGGCACTCCCGCACCACACCCGCTGCTCTGTGTGCTCTCCCCGGGTGCTGCGGGACATTTGTCAACCTGAAATCCAACTTCCTGATGCAATCCAGGATGCAGCCACGTATTACTCGGGTTTTTTTTCTTTACTTCACCTCCCCCGGCACAATGAAACCACATCTCATCTGTTTTCTTCTGAGCAAGTCAAAGCACTTGTTGAAGCCCTTTGCATACAAAAAATGGATATGGTGCTATTGCTTTTATTGCTTTCTCAAGATATCACCAGATTTTGAGTGCCACTATTTTGCCCCATCGGCAGCTTTTTGGTTAGCTGATATCATTAATCATGAGCTATGGGAAACAAAGTTACAAAGAACTGGAGAATAAGAATGCTATGCAAGTCTCCTGGGAAGAAGGAAAGGAGGAAAAAAAACCCTAGCTGCTATCTAGTACACATGTAGGCTTTCACACATGGCCTCATTTGCCTTTCACTTTCTTCAGGAATTATGTGATAGCCATTTTATGATGACCCTGTTATCATAAAGTTATATATATGCCTAAATAATTTGATAACCGAGGTACTAAGGCTTGTGCTGTGTCTGTCATGCTGCCCAAAGCTGCATAAGTATATTGACTTTTCCATAATTAAAACAGCAATACCCATTCATTGGAATTAACTGTTTGCTGAAGAAAAACATAACCAGAACTGTTAGCTGTAGACTTTTACAGACCCTGGAAAATATTAACATTACAAGAACAACATGCATAGACATGAAAGACAGGTAGAAAGGTAAAGAATTTAAAAAAAAGTTAAGAACTGTTGAGTATTTCCACACATTGAAGTGTTTAGAAGGCTTCATTCTTATGTATTCCTTGTACCAATTATACTTTTATACTTATTTTTAAAATCCTTTTCATCTTAGTAATACAACTGTCACACCGAGCATTTGTAGGTATCCTGAAGTGTTTTCATTTAGAAGAAGAAAAAGTCTCCTGGATTCAGAATCACCTCCTTGCTTAGAATGCACTGGGAGTACAGAAGGTTGCAGTACCGAGGATGTGTCTGAATCCTCAATACATATTCCCATCCAGCCCCTTTTTAGTCTATCCCCTTTAAATACAGAGGAATTGGAGAGGGGTGTGGTGGTGGCATCTTTTGTTTTGCTTCATTTTGCTGCCCAGTGATGTGACTTGGCAGGCTGTTTCGGGGAGGCAAAGGAAAGGCAATTGCAGTCAGACTTTTTTTCCTTGGCCAGCACAACGTTTCAGGTCAGTGAGCCAGGCTGCCTTTGCTGCTGTGCATTCACCTTCCACATATGAATCCCAGCAGCCTTAATACACCTTTTCCTGGGGAAAAATTGCTTTTCTTCCCAAGGTAGTTGTCAGATATAGTTTTTACAGGTTTAAGGAAGCACTACACAAATGCTTTAAGCATGCAAGAGTCAACTCCTGCAAGCACATATACAGCCTTAGCTTGAAAGGATGCTTCAAGAATTGTAACTCTTTAAAAAGCTTCTCACTCAGAAGGTTATCCTGCCTGGATCTGGTAAATTGATCCAACGTTTCCTGCAACTCCAGGATGTCACAAGTGGTGGGACTAAGCTGTGTCTGAAAACCCCAGATCTGGTACTGTAATAAGCACTCTCAAAAGCAGCATGCAGTGTTTTACATCTGCTCTGCCAAGTGCTGGAGCAGGACAGTGCAGAAAAGTAGCCAAAGGCAAGATATTTTCTCCTTTTTGTGCCAGCTCTTGTAACTCCAGGGCTTTTTCCATAAGGCCTCAGTCTTTACAGCTTTGTAAATAAATCCTAGCTGTGACAACTGAAGAAAACCACAATCTTGCCATTCTTGCTCCCAAGCCCTGTCACCCTCCAATCCCCCTCCCCCAACCTGAAACCATGTGGTGTGCTTAAATAGCCCTAAAGTCAATAAAACCCCATTAAAATATGCTTTATGAGATGGAATTTTTGAATACTCGCCACTGGCAAACTATTTTGTCTTTTCAGCTTTAGACTTGTGCTTCTTCATCCTTTGAGGATAAAGGGTTTCCCAGGGTTTCTAAAGGACTCCGGTGACCTTTTCTGGACTCAGCTGGCTTTTTCAGCAGGCAGCACTTCTGTTGCCATGGCAGTGGGAGCCAGGGCCCCAGCTCCAGTCAAAATGGCTGGGGGATTTCTTCTGAGGCATCACTGCCACGAGTAATAGAGCAATTAGGTGAGAATACATAGATGCTGCCTGGGTTATCTGACAGGGCATGTTTTGCTACAGAGAGGTAGCGATGGCATTTATGGAGCAAATTACTTCTTTGTGGATTTTGTCATGCAAAAGGTCCACTTTGGGAGCTCTTTTATACTTAACTTCACTGTGTCCTGAGAACACGTGCTTCAAAACAGTGAGTGGTGGTGTACTCTGTAAGGGGAGTTACAGCAACTCCATCTTTCTGGGGAGAAGCTGAGTGCCAATAGGCAATCTTCTTGTAAACTGTATTTCATCAAGAACTAGCAGGTGAATGTTAGCAAATGGCATAAGATCACTTAACTAACAAAGAGGTTAAGTTTTGTACATTGCTTAAAAGTAGAACATTTAAGAGCTTATGTTGGTTCCCCTCAGAAGATCAAATAAAGACTATGATCTGTTAAAAAGAAAATATCTAAAAAGCATCCATAAGAAGCTAAACACACCTTACATGTCACATGCTATAAAAACTCAGATCTAAATCACTTCTGCTTTTCACAAAATATAAATTCAAAGATACCGAAGTCTAATCTTTTATTTATGGAAAAACTACTTAGCACACAAATAAAAACCTTGGTTATAAAAAAGATGTAATCTTTAAATGCATACACCAACTGCTGTTAAATACTCTGTAAATTGCTGCTCCTCTGGGCAGAGTAAATATTTGTGATATACTGTTGTCTCTTAATCTGAAATGCAAACTTTTTTCTTTATTACTGATATAATAATGCTTTTTTAAAAGATGAGCTGCAATATTTATATATGCCACCACTGTGCTCAGACACCAAGTAAAGAATATTCCTGCAGGTAAAATAATAGAAAAATATTTAGTTCCCCTTCTTCAAACGTGCTTTAGAGGGAAATAGCTTGGTTTGATGGAAGCTCTCAGGGGAACTGGAAACATAGACCTTATTAATGACTAGACCTTCCTTAATTTCATCACATATGCATTGACAAGACTGTTCTGAGAATCACCACAGCTCCAGTCTTTAGGTATAAGTCATCTGAAGATTACCTCAGTAATGGGTCAGGTGAAGATCCAATGCAAAAGGAAGGTTTTTTTTTTTCCTCATGGAACAGAAGTTCAGCAATATTTCCTAAACCAAAAGTAGCTAGCACACAGGACATGAAATTTCTTGTTGTTGCTTTTCATTTACTGGAAATTAGGATGTGGCAGCTCCTAAACCAATATATGCATTTCTTAACAGAAAAACTACATCTCTCCACCTTCCTCTCTCACATGCTGCACTCTCAGAAGGAGTTAAATAGACAGTTCTTACTCTCAGGTCTACAACTGCAAATGACTTCATGAGCTCACTTCTGATACTGATGCTTGACTTGCCAACATCAAGAAGTTTAATCACTGACCTGATTTTTGGCTGGTGTGGTCTCATGTCAGGTGTGTGTTCCAGTCCTTGGAGAGTTGGGGTCATACCTTCTTAAAAAGCTGCAAATGCAGGTTTCTTGTAATGAAAATGGAGCAGGCACAGCTGGTCACTAAAGAGGAGGTACAAACAAGAGCCCAAGTGAAACAGCTAAAAAAAACCCCAACCCTGAGCATGTACTTGTAAAGGCTTTATTTAAATCTTTGATATGGTTTATGGCTGTGTGGGATTGATGAGGAGCTGGCAGTTCTTGCCTCTGACTGCAGTCTCCTGTGCTGTCCATACTTACAGCATGGACCCTCCTGGGTCACCTGAAGCTTGAGGGGTGGCCTAAGGAGGCACTTTAGGGGGATGTCCAAACATATCTGGTTTCCAGCTCTCCATCAGTGTTCTGGGAAGCACCGAGGAGATGACAATAACCAAGTAATCCAGATTCAGTGCACATCTCCTCTAGCTCAGGCAGTAGCTACAGAGCCAACCTTTGTGGCAAAGGGCTGTGAAGGATTAGTTTTCAGGTGCTACTACTGGGGTTAGCACCCCATTAAGTCCACCCAGCTGCACTTTCTGGACTCTTCCCTCTTATCTGTCTTTAGGAGACACTATCCTTCTACTTCCCCATGCCAAAATTAAAGTTTACCCAGGCATTTCCTTGAAGTAGAAGCTTATCAATTCTAAATCACAAGGCATGTTTAATTACAACAGTTGTGAATGTCACTTGAGAGACACTTAGGCAGAAGAGAAAAACACTATTAAAAACCCCTGTGTTTTTCCCCCTCATCTTAAAAGCAAAAAAAAAAAAAAAAAAAAAGGAGAGAGTTAATTAGAGTAATCATCCAAATACAAACATGCCACCAGACACCCTCTTCTCCATCTACTCACCAAGGCTTCCAGCTGAAGAAGTCACTACAATTTCCTTCAAAAATCAGAGGGCAGATACTGGCGCTGACAAGGAGTGCAATACATCTCCGTCCCACTCGGCTGGGGCAGCATGTTGTCCAGACCTCAAAGCCACTGCCATTGTGCAGACAGGCAACACTCCTCCAGCTGGTGTGAGGAATTACCAGTCAGGGATGTAAGCACCACCACTGAGCAGCCAATGTACAGAGCTACTGCCCAAGCTTGTGGTGCACAGGCTTTTCATGATGGGAATTCAAGGGCAGCTGCCCTATGCAAGCCCTAAGGTGGAGCTGTGTGTCAGCTGTAGGCTGAGATCTTGTCACTGACCTCCTCTATCAGACAGCTCTGCTACCTCTGAAAGGAGCTGCCTATGCAGGATCACAAAGTGCTCTCACCCTTCCCCATCCATTGCAGAGGAGGGAGTGACAACAGGAGGTAGGAGCCAGGCTTGGATTCTCTCCTTCTTGACTAGCAGAAATTCATGGCAGCATCTCAGCCTTGAAGTAGAAGTCAAAGCAGAAACTCGCCCAGTATCCCTGTCCCTCTTCCCAAGCTGAGAAGCTACATTTGGAGTTGATAAACATGCTCCAGTAACCCTTGTGTTACTCTTGCTCTCACTGGTTCTTGCAACCACGGACAGGTCATTCATTTCAGAGCAAGATGCAGTTCCTTCTCCTTTTTCTCCTCCCTGCAACAAGTCTTATTACTATCCTAATACACCTGTACCTACAAGAGCTCTTTAAAACCTTTTCCTTGAAGGTTTGCATCTGATGTTATCTAAGGTAATTAGATAATTGACACACAATTCACAGAAGGCTCTCTGGTTTCTTTATACATGGTATTTTCCTTGGGCTGTGAACTTTAAATGATGCAAATGGGAAAATTCACTGTTGGTTTATGGCTTTTAACTTTAGGCTACATTAAAACTAATGCCTAATTGATCTTGATGTATCTAAAGCACTTTATTTTCCTTTCTATAATAATTCTTCTTTGTTCCTAGTTGTTCTCTTGCCAAGGGTCTTGCCTGTAACGTTAATGACTCCAGTCCCTTTAGGGACTAGATAGAAGTTTTTATTATTTGTCAAATCCCCCTGACTTGTAATTTGTTTTGTTGTTATAATCACCATTTCAGTGGGAAGATATTTACCAAGGTTTGTTCAATAGAACTGCCTGTAAGAAATTGGTCCCAAACAGTTTAAGTGGGAAGGTGAGGTAGAAAAGAACAATTTTTTTTCCAATCAGGCTGTCTTCACTTTGCTTCTGACCACAGTATCCTTTAAGGTCTCTACACAAGGAGTCACATTTTCAATGCATACTTACAGTTCCCCTAGTTTTGCTAATTTTGATGTTCAGAGGTCTTTGGAAGCCATGTTACTTTAACTGCTCCCTCAGAAACAAATAAAAATTAGATTATGTCCACTTAAATCCTACCTCAAGTCTGCCATAAGCAGTGGATGTCAGGGATGGATTTAATAAACTAATTAAGATTAGAAAGTTTTAGGATTGATGTACAGGACTGAAGAACCGAAGTGTACGGGAATGCATAAAATTAAGTTATAGGACTTAAAGAGACACAAATTAAAAAAAAAAAGAAAGAAAAAGAATTCCTTTAAAGATTAATAATACATAATAATCAACTGTTTCTTCCTTAGTCTTTGAAGATGATTGATTGACTAATACTGTTTTTCTATGACTCTTAAGTTTCTGCAGTTAATCCTCTTTATGAAGATGATGTATTTTGTGTCTTACCAGCTGTAGGTAGAAGGGCTAGTGGTGCTAGGAATTTCTAGGGGTTTTTTGTTGTTGTTGTTGCTCTGTTGGTGGCTTTTTAGGCATGGAAGTGGGAAAAATAAATCTTGACTTACATGACTTTTTACTGGATCCAAGTCCTCACAAACTTTTTCCATGCTTCCTTACTTGTCACTTGAGAACTCTTACGTGTGTACAACTGTTTTGTCCTCACTTCTTTATTTCTCTTATTTAGGTGACCATTCAAGCCATGATTTACAGTTTTGCCAGAGCTAATACTTCTCTTTGTTAAAGAAAAGGACTTGGTTTTCTCTTTCTGATGATATTACACGGTTGGCATGGCCAGAGCTGGGGGAATGGGAGCAGCCCCATGGCCCTGGACAGCCCTGCAGCTGGTTGGGCTTGTCCAGTTCTTCACCCACCCGACACAGCAGGTTGTTTTAGCAGCAGGAGATGTACAAAAAACTGAAAAATTTATGCTGTAGCTTCCGAGAGGTATTTATTCATTCAGATCATGGTAGTTTTTTTCAAACTGCTGTTTAGCAATCTTTTACTTTGTATTCTGTAATGTAATACATCCAAATATAAAATAGGACAGGTGTACAATTTTTATTCCATAGTTCAGTTTCTTAATGACAGTCCAGAAATTTACAGGCATGTGCTCAGTGTAAATCATTTAAGCATGCCCTGAAAACATTATTTCAATGCATCAGTAAATTGGTCAAAGTTTCTACATCTGTTGTTTAATAACATCTAAGCTAACTATCTCAGACTAGTCAGCACAGAAGTGTATGTTTTCATTTTACTTATTATAATGTATATATTACTAATTGTAGTCTATTGTATAATACTTCAAATGCACACACCTGAAAATATTTTCCCCATTGTTTTAGAGAGCTATATTTCCTAAATCACAATAACCAAATAATTTGACTTAGATTCACAGAAAATTAGACAACTCCATCTTACTTGTTGATTGATCTCTACTAGCTGCCTATCAGCCCAGCTCATTACTGGCTGTCTTGCCTACTGGGACATTGGACAGGGGCTACACAAAGTTGTCTCCAATTCTTCTTGGCCCTTTATATATAGTTTATAATAGTTGAATTGCCAGGAAATGTTTTGTCCTGAATGTTGTTTAACAGCAAGTGAAGGCTGTAATTCCAGACTCTCAGAAAAGTGAGAGAAATGGATATTTTGCAGGATACCTGCAGGAAAGTGTTTTTTTTCACAGAGATGCCTGGAAAACACTCTGACCATCAGAAAGACTAGTTGATAAGTAGAAGCATCTCAGAGGCTCAGAAGGTACCATATATTTCTATTGTGCTTCCTAGCACTTGTAACACCGTATGTGTCTGTGTGTCTGTGTGTGTGGACTGGACTGCTGTGAGGTGTTGAGAGATGTGCAATGAACCACATTACCTGAAGAGCTGGGCAATATCAAGCTATTCAACCAACAGAGTTTGAGGAGGAAAACTGCAGGTCAGGCCAAAGGTGGAAGGAATGTACCCCTTGCTAAGATAACAACTGTGCAGAACAATATCCAACTGCAGGTTTATATTGCTGTGCTGCAGATTTGTATGCAAAACTGGCAGCAGAGGCCCGATGCATCATTATCCTTCCAAGTGTAGATAATCATCATAATTTTGACATCGAACCGTAGCTGCAACTTGGAGGCTGATATGAGAGGAATAAAGGAGGTTTGGGTTGGAAGAGACCTCAAAGATCATCTCATTCCAACTCCCCTGCTGTGGGCAGGGACACCTTCCATTAGACCACGTTGTTCAAAGCCCCATTCAACCTGGTCTTCAACACTTCCAGGGATGGGGCATCCACAACTTCTCTGAGCAACCGATTCCTCTGCCTCACCATCGTCACAGTAAAGAATATAGCCCTCTCTTTTCCAGGCTGGATAACCCAAATTCTCTCAGCCTTTCCTCACAGGAAAGGTGTTCCATCCCTCTAATTAACTTGGTGAACCTACTCTGCACATGCTCTAACCAGGTCCATGTCCTTCCTGTGCAGGGACCCCTGAGCTGGATGCAGCCCTGCAGGTGGGGTCTCAGCAGAGCAGAGAGGCCCAATCCCCTCTCTTGCCCTGCTGGCCACGCTGCTTTGGATGCAGCCCAGGACATGATTGGCCTTCTGGACTGTGAGTGCACATGGCCAGATCATGTCCATTTAGGGGGTCTTATTTTTCTTTTGTATGAAATCCCTGTTCCTTGTCTGACAATCCTTTGGATGGTGCATTTGTATAGCCTTTACACTGGTACTCTGGTTTCCTAGGAACTTGTTTAGTGAAGGGACAGGGTATAACTTTTATCCATATTTTCTGGTTAAAAATAGATTACTCTGGAAGTGCAAAAAGACATACAGGAAACCAGTAAAAGGATTGTCTTGTAGTAGGAAGGAAAAGGTGATGTTTTACTGCCATCTCTGCAAACGTTGCTTTGATAATGGGAATCATTATAGATATCGATTTTGCTGACATGCTGGGGAATAAACTAGAGCCCTGTACATCTGTAAGCAAAAGGCTGCTGCACATTGGACAATCTCTCTCTTTTTGTAAATAAAGCCCTTCTGACTCTCTGCAACTTGACTAGAGGCTAATCTGTATCATGCACTCATCACAGATTAGACATCCACTTTAGATTTGGAATAATGCCTTCAGTTAAAGTTGTATAACCCCTTGGTGGCTTATACAAACCACTTTTAAAAATAATTCAACTCAGTTTCTTGTATCTATGTAGCTCAATAAGGATAATCATAACTTGAAGTCAAGGAGTTCCTCTACTTCTAAACATTTGTACGAAGTATATCCACTGAATAAGATGCTTCCTGTTCTTACATACTCCCCTCTCTGGGCAGCAAATGGATGAGAAAGTAGATTGCCAATGCATTTTTTCCCTCAAAGATGTTTGTCTGTCTGTGCTATGAGCTCTAACTCTTCCATGGACAAAAGCTGCAGTGAGACTGGCCCATAAGGACAGAACTTTTCCCTTTTCCTCAGGTGCCTTTCTCCTCCCAATCCCTCTGCTAGAACAAGCCAGGTACCCCGAGGCAAGGTCTCGGCTTGTGGCTCTGCCAAGTCAAGATCAAAACAGCTTTAGGCTCTTATCTTGAGGAAGGGATCTGCAACAGCAGAAACACTTTGGCACAGACCAGAAAGGTGGGAAGAAAGAGGACCAGGATTCTGGCAGAATCTGGCAGACAGGAAATCAGCAGAAATGAAAAAAAACTCCAAATAGAAAAAAAAAATCCATAAAATAACTGAAATGCATAAAAGAGGTGAATACTGCAAGGAGCCACGAAGGCAGAGCCACAGTGTTCTATTTTTTTTTAAGGGCTCTATGTGATGTCCGAAGAGAAACACTTGTTATCTTGACCTGCAGAGGGAGTAGGCAGAGATACTTCACACCGATCCAAGTTGACATTTCCTAGGAAAACTTAGCTAAACACTTTTCTTCTTTCAAAAAAGCCTGAGTTAGAGAGAAATATTAAACTGAGGTAAAAAAGCGGACCATAATGTTCTGCTTCTGCAAACTATTTAAAAAGCATCCTCAAGAACACACACACATACCTTTGGTGGAAAACTCAGAACAAACTCAGGGTCCAGCAAAGCTTTTCTCCGTTGTGATCCCGTATTTCACAATCCAAATTTCAGATTAGGCAGTTCTCTTAATTCCAAATTTAAGTCCTTGCAAAAGTACTTGATTGCCTCTCAGTTCCTGAATATTTGTGATGGAAATAAATGTGCAAGCCCTGCTATGAAGAGGTATCCAAAATTATCAGTTGCTGACCCTTGTAGGTCATGCTTCCTTCATATACGGAATTAAACCTAATTCCTATTTTTCCCCTTTTACCACCTATTTCCTTCTTCCTCTTTCAATTAAACTGCCAACTCCTAATCTCACCATTTGGCCTTTCACCTCCTTGAAAGCTCACAATTCTTGATCTTCTTAATCTAGGATCTTTACCATCAATCACTCCTTTAGGCAAGTGAAATCTTTCTTTTACAGAGGGACGCCAGAGGCCTACAGATCTTTTGGGCTGATGATATTGTTTTAGTTCTGGTGCCAGTTGGGGTTTTTACTAAACTCTGTCTAGTGGTATCTTTTGCCAATAAGATGTTCCAGAGCGATCAACAGAAATTTGCTTGGACTGTGGTTTCTTCCAGGTGGAGTAATTTAGTGGAGAGATCAAGGATTAACTTAATTAAATCAACTAATACTTTGACAGTGTTAGAGATCCCACTAAGATTATTGAGGACCGAATTTTCCTTTCCTCTGTCTTACTATCTTTAAGATAGTTCCACTCACCAGACTGGCCTCACTGCAGCTCTCCTCACATCCAGTACACTGTCTGTGATACCTATCTCAATGTCTTCCTCATCTGCTTCTCTAAAATGGATCATTCCAAGTTTTTCTACATCTTTCACTGAGGACAGGCTTTTCTGCTGGCCCACTTTGCAAGGCTCCTTCTCATTCAACTATTCTGTGAAGCTGGGCACCTATCAAAGTGGCTGCAGAAAATAAACAAACTTCTCTTTGTGTACAATTTACCTACTGGACAGTGCTGTGGCAAAAACACCTTCAGGTAACCACAAATTATTATTGTTTTAAACCATGTCCTCTTTGCTCCCCTGTTGTCTGCATTGTTTTCATAAGGCCCACTAAAGCACCTACTGCACTGCCAGGTCCTGTAAAAAAGAAAAAAAATACTAAGATATCAGAACCTTTGATACAAGGAAGATCTTAAGGCATACCAGACTGCAATGTTTGAATTGCAATTTTTTCAGATGCTCTTCCTAGATTTTTTTCCCTCTGGCACCATGCTGTCCAAGTGCTAGTAACACCATTTTCAGAAGTCCTGCCCCAGAAACAGTACCTCTGATATTAATGATACACTGAAAGAACAGAAGATCACTGCACAGAGCAAATGTATTTTCTGACTGCTGCTGAAGCTTTGGAAATGTGATGCATTTCTCTGAATTTCTCAGGCTAAACTTTCTCTTTATTTGTTTTTATGTATGTTTCTTACCTTTTAGACACTTTCATATGTTCAGATTTTCATAAATCCAGTGCATTCAGAATTATAACAAGGAACTATGAGGAGAGAAATATTTCGGGAGACCTAAGAACAGATTTATGTATTACATGTGGTTAAAAAAAAAACAAACAAAAATGTCAGCAACTAACCATACAAATTAACTAAATTTTTTTTTAAATTAAAAATCTTAAATAGAAAGCACTACACACTAAAGATTTAATAACTCTATTCATCTAAAATTTTCCAGTCAAAAGATGCTATTTTAGCAGAAGTTTAGTAAAATCTCTTGAAACACTAGACATCATAGGTATTTTTCTTTGGGTTTTTACTTCCAAAATTTTAAAGGCTTTTCAAAACTTTCAGACAGGGCAAGATCCTGAAAATATTATGTAAAAGCACTCTTGTGCTCATTCTATGAGGATATGGAACAGATTTGGAAGGGGATTAAACAAAGGAATAAATGAACATTATAATACTAGTACCAGCTATAAAAACATTACTTCTGATCAGCTTGTGTTGTTTTCAAGGGCTTTGAAATTATTTCCTAACAACCTTGATGGATTAAAAAAGAAAAACGAAACCATTATCATATTCCCTTTTTTTTTTTTTAGACATAGGTACTGTGTTCCCTTGAAATGCACTGGGTTATCAGTGTTCAGATACTCTTTAAATAGCGAATGGATGCACCCCTCTTGTCAGCTACACTGAAAGCTTCCCAGTACTGCCTTCCTAAAATGCTCCATCCCCAATCAGCCCAGGTAGGCTAAAAGGGTCCCCCCTTGCAGAAATGATCAGTAAAAATGCAAATGAATTGTGATTATGACTTTTTTAAGCAAAGGTAACATCCTCTCTTGCAGAAGTGCAACCCATCTATCCGTTTGGTCAAGGTATTTATACACGTTTCTTCTATGATCCTCTGTGGCATAAGATTTCACTAAGGTCACTGGAGGCATTGATGTCTGGTAAATTGCCACTAATCAAATTGTTGTTAAGGGCTTCTCAGCTTCCTTTCAAGCTTAGTCTATCTTTATCATGAGGCAGACTTAGTTCAGCAGCAAGAGACCTTTTATTCGTAATACACTCAGGAATAATGCATTTTATCATTAAAATATCCATCCTGGCGCAGAAACATTTGTTCTACAGCAATCTCATTTTTATGAAATAGGACTGTGGCCAATGAAAAGTGAAGCCCTGCCTCTGCAACAAGGCTACTCTCCCACACACGAAAGGCTTTGTTTCCCAGCTCCTCTCCCCTTTGAGCCCTGTCCCCCAAGGCCTCTGTTTAGTTTATGTTCTGGAATATATGCAAGGAAAGATGTGTGATTTTAGGGTTTTGGATGCACTTGGAGTTTATTATAGTTTTTCCAGTGGCTCTCTTCAGTTGTAGCAGTTTGCTGGCCACAGAAAAAAAATTAGATAACCTTAAATGGAAAACATTAGGGCAGATGCTAATGAACTCTTAAAAATGCAAAGATCTTCTTTCCAGACATCTTGATTAAAGCCATAAAATAATCAATTGAAAAAAAATGAAGCAAATCATTAGTTGGGGAAATCAGTATAGCTCCACTGAAATGATTAGCCTACATCAGTTAATGCCACCTGCGCACCACATTTAAAATATGTACAGAACTACCTGGTACTTATTTTAAAAAATTCTGTGAAGAAATTTCATAGTCTTTTGAAGAAACGTGTTCGAGTTAAATCCTCCTGGGGAAATAGGAGAGGAAGATACATCACTCCGACCTGTCAAATTGTTCAGAAGTTTATTGGGCGGAAAAGACATGGTTGCAGGAAGAATTAAAGAAATTCTGAATGATAAATTAGTAATGAAATACTCTTATCAGTGGAAACCTTTGGAGAACACCCAAGACAGACTTTAACTGAAAGGCAGTGATGATCATTTATTATTAATAAAAGTGAAGGAGTCCTGTGCAAGGACTGTTCTCTTTCCCAACATCTGACTATTAGTCATATGGATTGCATTCTGATAAGGACTGCTAGAGTTTACAATTTGTGCTCAGCTATAAGTAAGGGGATGGCTTCCTTTGCCAGTGTCAGGTGCTGTGCAATATGACTCAGTGAGGATTGTAAAAGGCATAGAATTTCTTTGCC
Organism: Petroica traversi; assembly: GCA_025920805.1. Classification (NCBI taxonomy): domain Eukaryota; kingdom Metazoa; phylum Chordata; class Aves; order Passeriformes; family Petroicidae; genus Petroica; species Petroica traversi. The sequence goes on from JAHLSL010000020.1 coordinate 492,310, forward strand.
CTAACAGCAGCCTAGTTCCCATCAGACATCTCAAAATCAGACCACTGAGATGCAGTCAGGCACTGAACGATATAACCCTACCAATCTGTTCTGGTTTAGCAATCCTCCTTTGCCTCTCTATTTTGGGCATACAGTGTTGCTTCCGGGACTGACAGTTTGGGGCCAGTTGCAATCAGCAGCTTGAGGGCTGCATTTATATTTGAGGCAGCCATTTTCCTCTTTTCCCTCTTTCCTCATGATCAGGCTGCAAATAAAAGATGCTGCAAGCACCCCATTTGGAAAAGCTGACAGATTGCAGAGGCTGGGCTGGTTCTGTGTACTGACAGCTAAACAAACCTGAAGTATCCTCATACCGGAACCTTACCGCTCCTGTTCCCAAGCACACTGTACCTTCAAATTAAATTCAAACAATACCTAAACAAGCTCACTTATTTTAAAATCATAAAATGACAATTCTATCGACGCGTCCCTTTAAATTATTTGAAAGATCTCTTCAATAACTTGCAGCAATTGCTCAATATATTGGAAATTTCACAATTTCCCAAGTGCATGCATTCTGAATACTACAGGACCTAATTTCCCTCCCAAAACTTTATTATGACCTGCAAATAGAAGATGCTGCCATAAAATAGCACACTGGAACTAGAACCATCCTCTGGATGCAATCAATGCTCTTTGTGCATAAACAGAGCTTAAGGAGAAATAAACAAAACACAGTCACTCCACTCCCTTAAAACAGGGTAGATTGCACATCAGTATTTTGGTTAGTCAGCCACCTCACCAGCAATCAAAATAAGCAACTTAATTACAAATGTTATTTTTGGAACCTGAAAGGAGTTACAGCACATAGGATGTGATCTATCTGCATTTATGGTGCTTTCATCTGTGAATTCATCTTTCAAGCAAAAGCCACACATTTACTTGATATAAATTTATACTCGCTCTTACCTTGAACAATCTCAAAGCTACCAGTAACATTCCACAGATCAGTATGAACTGAGAAGAACCATAGATACCCTCCCTAAGACATTTTGGAGGCCTCTCTCTCCAACAGCTTGATGGGTATGAGGGACCCATCGTGATCATCAGTGTGATGGAAGTCTGTGTTACCCTGAATGGTGCCTGTGCCTAAAGTACCAAAATATTGTAACATGTGACTTGCTTGCCCTTCTTGTTTCCTCCCTCATGACATCTACAATACCATTCACTTGGAAAGTTCACATGATTTCCACCACAGGTTTCAAAAACTCTGAAACCACCCAATTGATTTCCTGTCAATTTTTCTCTCCACTCCTATGTGTCAAGAGCACTGCAGGGAGTCAACATGCTTTTAGGTGACAGCAGCATACCAGTATCAATTTGACTAACCTAGTTCAGCATGCAGTATGCAATTATTTCCCACTCCTCCTGATTTTTTCCCCAGCCTATTTTCAATTTAATTTATATGTTGGTAAGGATTCTACCTTTAGAAAAGACAGATAGTCCACAACCCTTCCATTATGCTGCAGCTGCTGCTGTTATATTTGTTACTAAAAAAAAAAATCTCACCTTGTGTGACAATGGGATTTGAATCACAATTGCTAAATATATCATATATAGAAATTTGATTGCTTGCTTTATTTTTCCTGAAGGGGGAATATGTGAGGGTAAAACCGTACAGTTTATTTCATGCTTCACTACAGTGTAATTCTAGACCCTAAGATTTCTACCATTCCTATTTTGGTGATGAATGGAATGTAAGAGGGAGGTATTTAAAATTAATTGCAGCAGTTCTGAGGGTTAAACCTGCTTAACCCAACCTTTTATTAAGAGAATGTCAACAGAGCATATATCTTGTCTAGGGAGTGCTGGGACATCATTATTCTTCTACCAGCACGTTTAATCCTAAAACCTGGGATTTCTTCAGGTTCCTGTAGGTGTCATGCACACCATAAACCCATCCCAAATTATAGTGTCTGTTCTGAGCTACTCACTACAGCAGGATTTGACCTGAGAAACTCTAGAGTTTTGTTTTATTTTATTAACTTGGAGTACTTTTAAACAGTTTTTAAACAAAGTTTTTCCCTTGACCAGCAAGGGAATTTTCAGCCTGAAGTTCTCAGCAGCATCCGGTGAGGCTCTTGGCCAAGTTCTCCAGATACTGTATATCCACAAGGACAGCCTGCTGGCTCTTGCTGTGGCATTTTCTTAATCCTCAGAACAGATTTCCTGGATCTAGGAAATTTAATTCCTGACTCCTTTGACCCAGATGCTGGCAAAATGTAGTCTACAGTCTGTACGTAATAGGTGTGTTCATTTTTTCTTTCTTTTTTTTTTTTTTTTCTTCTAGGAACTGGCCTTGTTGTTAAATTTTTCTAAAACAGTCATATTGGTATGTTCAAAAATCCACTGTTGAGTTTCAGATAAAGGATCACATCTGTTCATGAAAATCTTCTTCTCAGCTGGGTTGCAGTCTATGCAGCTGCTGCTTACCGGATGGAACAAAGTTTTGTCCTACAGGAATGAAAAAAAATAGAATTAAGTAGCAAATGCCAAATCACTGGAAGTGTTCTAATTTTAAAGAACATGGATTAACACAGCCTTGTTTGAAATGATTTTGTGGTTTCTGTACACTAGCCCTGTGTAATAACTACAACTGTTATTAGAAAGCTGTAGAGAATGGAGTATTTTCTTCCCTTGGGCTCCCATATCCTTTATGAAAGTGGGGATTCAAGAAAGGGGGAGACATCATCTGTCTTTGAATAACAACCGCATAATATAATGAAAAAATAGAATGTTTTTAAATATCTTTGCATACTGTGTATTTGCTTAGAGCCGATTTAAATGTCTGAACCTGAAAAATGGATTTCTTTGGGGTTTTTTTAGAGAAGTCTTGTTCTTGACAGTGTGGTGTTTCTTGGCAGGGCGAGCTGTAAAATCTTCAGCTTGGTGGGATGTTAAAAATGAATTATTAACTGCAGTGGTGGACAGATGGATACTGGATTGATGGTCTCATCCCATTCAATGCAGACTTTGCCTGTGGCCTCACTAAGACCAGCCACTGAAATACTCTTTCCTAATAAGACGGAAATCCTAACAGTGATTTAGCTCCATATGGAGATTTTGGGAGGGTAAGCATGGATTAAATTGCATTAAAAAGCAGATTTAGGATGACTAGTTTTATTAATTTTACTTCACAAAGCTGGAGTGCATACTAAGTAACCTGACTATGAATGTTTGTTAAAGCAGAAATAACTCAGTTAAGCAGCTGGTATGTGTGAGTTGGGTCATTTCAATACACTTAGTTCATGTAGGCAGGTGTTTTGACAGACAGATGTGGGAGTCATTAGATGGTTTTAAAGTTTCCAGGGACTATACTGCATCTGTTGAAATAAATTTCAGATTACTCTTGGTAAACCACTGTCAGGCTGTTCCCCTCCATGCCAATGATGCCCTGACAGTATTTTAATACTAATCCTGGATGTGCCTGCTTGCCCAGTTTGTGAGAGGGGGAAAAAAATCTACTTGTCAAATTGTAATTGATTAAAAACTTACACAAGTACTCTGGTGCTGAGCAACAATCAGAGAAACTTCTCTTTGACTAAAAATACCCCACATTAAAAAAAAATACAAAACCAAAGAGAAACAGCAGCTATTTTAAACCACTTTGAAAAACGAAGGTTTTCTTTTTTAATTTAGGAAACATTAAACTCATTGATTTGTGGTTTGTGAAAAAATGATAAAGTACAATGCCTTTTTAAAAAATTAATACATGCAATAAAGAACAAAGTCAAAAGTACCTTGTGCTCTGGCTGAGGGGCACGGTGTTACATCTGCCTTTCACACTGTGTTTTACCTTCAGCACCGGCCTTTCCCCAAAACGAGAGGATAAACAGACACCCCTCCACCAGACTAAAATTCAGAGGATGCCACCATCAAAGCAGACAGGACCAAACCAAATGAGTAGAGGCCTTTCCCTTGTGTTTTACAAGGCCAGCAGGGAGGATACTTCAGCTGGCAAGAAGGGGTAACTGTACTGTGTACAAAGGGCTCCTGTGTCCCTGCTAGGATGAGGTGGGCCTGCAAGAACTGCCAGGCACGCTATGGGGTGGTGCAGGCATCCATCTGCACCTTGCCAGCTCCTCCTGTACTAATAAGAGCTCGATGGAGTTGGCACTACCCAAAATCAGGACACAGTGACTGTGCCATGGCCACCCTGCCTGATGTGGGACCTTGAAGGAAGGGGGCATATGGTTTTCCTTGTAGTATAGCTGGGCAGAAGGGCCAGCCAAGCTATTAGAAAGCCAAAGCTGGAATACTAGAAGCTTTAATAAGATAGCTGGTACTACAAGAAGAAAGGAAAGAGCTTTAGCACAAAAAAGCTTGCTATGAAAAACACTCCAGCCTTTCCAGAAAGCTGGCGGTCTTTCTTACAGAAATGTCACAGGAAGGCAATTTTTGAGTGAAGCATTACTGGTGCTTTTATTTAGAGAGTCTGGTTATTAGGAAAGAAGAGTGTCTTTTAAGAATAGGGACAGAGTTACCACTCTGGAAAAACTTCTGGCTGACTTAGCTATATATAAAGGCCAACTAATTTATCATCTCAAACTTATGCTGATTTAAGGTCAAAGCCTGGCGGTCTCATGGATTTCAGTGGAAACAGGCTCAGGACTTCAAGGGGTAACAGTTGTGTGGATCCCAGAGAAGAACTTCATAAGAGAAATATATAAATTCCTCTTTACACCAATATTGAGAAACCACAAGTGTAGCGCTCTTGTGGAGACATTTCTAACATCTGAAAACAGCAGAATAATTTTTTTTCCTTCTGCATGAAGGCAAGCCTGAAGATTATTTGCAGAAGGAGAAACTCCTCCATACGATAATTGTTCTTGACAGTTCAGGGGGGCTGGTAATGACCCACAGAGCCTTTCATTTTTATAGGTCACTGCTGTAACTATGGCCAGTATCAAGAGCAACTGGAAGTCATTATCAGCTGGTGGCTGTGGTAGTTTATCTAAAATTAGTTGGTAGCTCCTGTGCAGTTTGAGCAAGATTGATGTCCTTATGATAAAAGCCACTATCACTGTGACGGGTCTTCGGCTGTCTGAGGGAAAAATCTACGCAGCTCCCATGTGACGACTGAACTGACTCTCACAGTCTGTGCCTGCAGCTGTCAGGAGACTCTGAGCAAACCCCTTCTTCTGGGCACAGTTTTTGATGCTGTCAGTCTAGCATCTATCATAATCACTAGGCTCAGGGTAGAATTACCATACAATGAAATTGATTTTGCACAATTGTTTCCTTTTAAAGACCTACTAAATCAGCCCTCTCTTGGATACTTCTGCTCTACAAATAGCAGTAGTGGGCCTGTGGCACATAAATTGAATCATACTTTATTAGACTACCTGTCAGCCCAGAATGATGCTACATTGAAAACCAGTTCTTCACTATGAAGAACAGAAATTTGCAGGTACTGCTCATCACTGGCTGGTATGCTTAGGAATATCAGAGTCAAAGAAATTGCTTCAGCTTGAGAAGCTAAAGCCATTCTCCCAAACATCTAATAATTGCAGGTTACTTACATTTATCTATCTAATATCTTACATTGCTCTAATACAGTGGCAGTATTTTTTGTCCTGGCATTACACTCACATTCTTCTATTTACAACCCACAGCAATGCTTGCAGTACAGTTTGGATTTATTCTGCTCCGTTGCTTCTTACAGGGTTTTCTCAAAGGTATACTTGGCTGTAGACCAGCATTTCAGATTGGTCCTAAGAAAATTGATTACTTAATATTGCAAACTTAGGGGACTTTCAAATAGCTGCCCAGATGTAGTTTAAGCAGTATGGGAATAAGAACAGTTTTTTTGACACATGTTTATTAGTGATAGTTTTGGCTTCATTCATCTGAAAAGAATGTGGTTTGCACGCTCTGAGGCTGCACTGCAATGAGAGGCAAAGCGCACGTAATGGGGATAGGCTATAAATTTTTTCCAGAAGAGCACTCCTTACCCAAAGTAAAATATTAATGTATTCTACTTGCCACTAAAATATTTAAGCTGTTTTTATTCGCCAGAATCCAAAACCAGGTTGTTAGGACTTCTATGCTATAAAAATATGGAAGCTGAAAATAGTGCCAGGCTTCTAACTGCATTTGCAGCACTCTGTAATCACTTCGCAGCCGTAACTTTTTATCAGTGGCTCACGCATGCAAATGATCATGAGAAGGGACTCATCTTTAACTGAATAAAAATCTCCTATCTTCTAGTTTTATAGAAATAATATGACAGCATGGTAAGAAATGCTTCATATTGGGCATCTTATAGGACATTGACGAGCAAGGTCATTTCTCCTAAAGCAAGAGAAGAATTTTTGGCAGGATGGATCATGACCATTAGGAAGCTACAGTGTCTATAAGTGATGCAGAGAACAGAAGAGAGTGGCTGACCTGCTCTCTGTTTTTTAAAAGGGAACCCTTCTTTCTTAACCACATTATTATTCTTACTTATTTAGGGTGCAGATTCAGTAGCATACCATTCCCTAGATAAAGGGCTCTAGCACAGATCAGTTTTTGTTTTGTAGGGGGAGAAAATGCTAAAAGTTCTATTGCCAAGATGCTTTCAAAGCTGGAAAAGGATTCTATCACATATAAGGTTTTTGAAGGTACAGTTGTACTACCAGAAATCTTTGAGACAAATCTGCCCTTTATCTGAGGAATAAACCATAGGAAACATTATAAAATACTTACTGTGTAGCAAACCAAAATTATGCTTAAAGAAAACCATATATACATAGTTCTATTATTCCAATGCAGTTTCTTAACTTTAAGGTTTATGCAAATTGACCAGTTTGCTGTCAGGTTGGGATTACAGTTAAGAATGTGTCAGTACTTCCATCACAACAAAACTTGGTGGTGTTTCTTGCTGAGATGGAAATGCCTGTCTTGCATCGAGAATTTTTATACAAGCCCTGTCAGCCTTCTGGAAATTAAAAATGAAACTGTGCAGAGAATTTAATATAACTTACACTGTGTATTTTTTCCAAATGTAATTTTTTTTTAGGTACCTGCTATATTCTGTCCTCATCAAAGGTGATGAGCCTTGCAGAGGGTAGCTACAGACCTGCATTTTGTCTTATGAACCAGCTATATTAAGCAACAATGAAACAGTAAAGGTATGAAGTCTTTTTGATTTGCAGCTTGGGTAGGCAAAAAGATAAATCGGAAGGGTTTTGAAGCAAGAAGGTATTATTATGGCATTATAAAGTCAGATAGGCAGCAATATAACCACCACCATTTATATCCTCGTAATATCTGCCCTATACATTCCAACTTTCTTTCAGGTAATACCTCAGTTTCAAAGGGATTACATTTCTGGAAAATCTTATGGTAGACTTCTCATTAGCAACATAAATAAGGTAGAAAGGCACAAGCTAACAATTAGGCACTCAGAAAAAAGCATCAGAAGAAACCTATTTTTAATGGTTCTGAATTAGTCTTCTACTAGATATTTTTTCAAACTAGAAAACAGTATTGAGGTTTATCTAGCAGAGACCAATTCCTGGTACTTTGGCCTCAGCTTAAGCAGGTGAAGAGCAAGGCACAATGGTCAAAGAAAACTGAAGCATGTGTGAGAGGAATCCTCATCACTTCGGAGAAATCCTTATCCTGAATGAAATACAGAATTTAGTAATGAAATCCTTAATTAAGGCAACTTGCTGATAAATCATTAAAAAACCCTAATAATAACAACAACAACAATAACAAATCAGTAGCATTATGAGGACTTTTTAGCACAACTGAAGCTCTGACAGTTTCTAGCTTGACCTCCTGTTTCCAGTGATTTATAAAAATGGGCTGAAATTCAGCAGATCAAAGCAGTGTCTAAGCTGCTTATCTTTAGTTTATAAACTCCTGCCTCCTTTGGGCTTACAGCAGTGCTTTTAATGTTGGGTGGGATTTTTTGTTTTTGTTGGAGTTTGTTTGTTTTGGTTTTTTAAGGGATATTTTTCTGCCACTTATGATCTTTAAAATGTAGTAAAGCAGTAAGATTTAACTCATGAGCAGCATGTCTTGCTGCTGTCACATTGGATGAAAATATTTCCAACAGTGCCTCTGTTAAAATGACACAAGCATCTTGAAGCGCCAGAATGGTAAAACACCTTTCAGGGAACAGATCCAATACAGACACCCTCTGAGCTGGATCAGATCCATTTTCATTTAAATTTGACCTAAATATCTGAATGCTCAAAAGGAACATATTCTGGAGAGATTACCACAACATTAAATTGGAATAGGATGCGGTGGATTTTAAAACAGAACTTCTTTGATGGGAAAGCACAAGCCTGTGCTAAACTGAACACAGGCTCAAGACGGTCTGAGCCTCCGAGATGCCCCACAGTGACTCTGACCTTCCTATAGCTCCAGTGCTGGTTTCCCTTCATGCCGTGGCAGTCATACAGAGTGACAGGGCTGCTGTGTGAGATGGCGTCGAAGCAGAACTTCCTGGTGTGAAGTGGCTCCCCAGGGCGGATGTCTTCTCTCCAACCAAAGGTGAAGAGCTAGGAAAACAATCAGGCAATGCAATGATATATTATTAGTGAAAAAACGTTTAAAACAACACACAGAGCTTAATGCAGGATTCCCTTTTTGCACACCCCAGATGCTTTTTGCACACCGCATGAGGTTCAGTGATGCCAACTGCCTTAATTAACGTGCACCAGTGGCCATGTGGAATACACTCCAGGAAGGCACAATCCTGATGTCAGGGAAGGAAGCCATCTCTAATGACACAGTACTGCTGAGAGCAGAGGGGATATGCTGTAATAAATAAAGCCTTTACTTACCCCCGTTAAAGCAGCACCTGTGTGCACTAGGATTTCAGCTAACTAGGACTCGGAATGCCTCTGCCAGTGAGATTCCTTTAGCTCTCATTTGGACCTGAACAAGCTGCCCAGAGAGATCTTCCCATCACAACCACTTTCCTATGTTTAATGAGCAGTTTCCTTCTGTTTATAGGGGACACTGTTACCATAGCCTCTCTCAACTGTCTTTTTTCCCCAAACAAACACATGCTAAATGATCTTCATCTTTCTACTGTGAAACCTGTGAGCTACAGGCAGCTTGTCAAAGCCCTTTTTCTCGCTGCTTGAGAGGAGTCATGGAGGGTCACAGTTAATAGAGGAATCCTTCTCAATTAGACACCAGCTGTCTGAAGTGATGCTGTGACACTGCAGTCTTTCAATCATCAGATGAAGGTGACAGGTCTGACAGCATCAAATTTAAAGATGTGGAGTGCATTTTCCTTTCCATGGACCAATCCTTGCAGAAAAGAGGTTGCAGATTGTAAATTACTACCTAGAAGCTCTGTCAAGAGTTGTGAGGTTCTTTTCTTTTCTTTCTTTCTTTTTTTTTTTCTTTTTTTTTTTTTTTGAGTGAGTGCCATTCTTTGGCTTTCTGCATGACTTTTGATTTGCCACAGAAAAAATAAAAAGAAATGTAACACTGAGAAAGTGAAGCTTTCTTTAAATGAGGAAACTTTTCTAGAAGAAACTGTTCAGCTGAGAAGGTTCATGTGGAACTGCACACAGGCTTGTTATCCAGAGAAGCAGCTCCCTATACTGAGTTCAGACTGTCTCTAACACCTCATCTCAGGTTCCTTTTGGCCCTTATCTACACTCTGCTTCTCCAGTGTGTAGATTCCCTGACAGAACCAGCTATAAACTGAAGCTTAATAAATATCATGTGAGTCTGATTCTGAACAATTTTGTAGTGGTCCCCAGCTTTTAACCTTTTTCTTGCTGTAGTTACCTTCTTTCCATGGTCTTCCTAAAAGAAACACCTCTTAAAAATACAGCATCTTCAATGCTGTACCATCCTCTGAATTCCACAACTGAAAGGTGTTATTGTTTCTCTTGACTTGTAGGCACCAAATACAAGCATATATCTGAATATTTCATGGTTTTTTTTCCCTGCGTCTTATTGTAAGCCTTTGTCCTCTCTGTTAGCTGGTGCTGCTCCCTATTTATATCTGCATTATAGGTTTTCTAGAGAGGGCTTTTTAAATCTTTGGCCTGCTTGTTTCTTGCATCTCCCACAGCGCATTTTACATTTATCTGCAGTAAAATGCAGTGGACAGCTTTAACCTTGTTTTCAAAGCAATTTCTGGTTTTCGAAAGGTTAAATCTTTTTCCACGTTTCTTCATGTCTCTTTGAAGCATCATCATGGACTCCCTACTTATCATTTCACAAGCAAAGACAGAAGTAAGATTTGGTACAGAAAAAACTGCATTGCTGTTTCTTCAGAAAAAGAGAAGCCTGAGACAATTTTCCTTTAACAAAAAGCCAACAAAAGCCATTTTCTTTATCTTATCCTTTATTTTTCTACAGACACGTAATAAACCCAGAGTTCAAAGTGATGAATAACAAATACCTAGAGGAATGGTGTGGAACAGTGCTTCTGTGATATTCTCCCTCTCATTACTACTACTGCAGAGAGAGATCCTATTTCAGGACCATCCTCATCTTTCCCAGCGGGTGGCTCGCCAAATTTCTCATTCTGTGCATGAGTGGTGAGCTGAGGGACCAATTCTTGCTGCTCTCTGGACCGTGGCCTGAGGACTACTACCCCACTGAATGCATCAGTACACCTGAAAGAGCTCAAGCCAGCCTTTAAATCAGATCATACTGCTCCAGACTATCCCTTTGCTCTTTCCACTCCTCTGTGGTTTCTGAAGACTGCCAGGGCTGTGTCCTGTTTGCAAGTCAAGACATTGTAAGAGTAGGGGGTTTTTATTCCCTTCCATTGAAAACCAGGATCTGTGTAATACTAGATCTCAATGTTCAGACTAGCTAGGATTACTTTTCCTGCTTCTTTATCCTCACATTTTTTAAAAACAGTTTTGTTTTTAAATCAACAAGTGCATCTTCTCCCTACTGATACTATTATAAAACCAACCTCGTTAGGGACAAGTACTCAGTTATAGGACTAAGAGAGAGAAAAGAAAAAAAAAAAATCAGAAAAAAGGTTATACTTCTCTATACACCCAATTAGTATTAAGATCTTGGAATTAGAGATACAACATGAAGGTGTACAGCCTTTCCAAACTCATAGTTCTAAGCTTTCCTATTTCAAACAGCTATTTTTCTCTAGTTAACACTGAATCTGGCCAATATAAATATTATGTCTCCATTGCATAATGTCCAACAATGCTACATGTAATTAGCAGGAGCCCATAGTATACAATGTTCTGCTTTGCCACCACTTGTCGCTTTGGATTTTGTTGTTCCTTGTTAGGAGCAAACTGTGTCAGATTTTACAAGAAACGGCTGAGCCTTTTTGCACCATTTTTGTACTTCATTCATTTCTGGCTGCTTGCTGATTTGAAACAAGGCTGCACGAAATTTCCAGACACATTATTAACAAACAGCAGGCTGATTCTTCACCTGCAACGCATGGGGTTGCTGTTCACTGCTCCCTGTTGGACCCAAGAAACCCTCTGTCCTTGCTCAGTGGATGCTCATTCTTCTCCTTCGCCTTCTCACACCAGAGCCTGTAAAACACAGCCCTATCCTCAGCATTTGCAATCAAGCTACCCCTCAGCCCTCATGCTTTGCCTTTTCATGTAGCTGAGCCCTGTCATGCAGTAACTGGAAATACAGCTTTCCAGCTTCATTTATAATTGGCACAGGGCCTGAAGAATGATTGCCTGATAGAGCTATTGGCCTGGGACTGTCTGTAGGACAAAGGCTCTTTTGATGCCATTAATGCTTTCCAGCTTGGCAACGCTGCTCAATTACTCGCTGTCTGGCTGGGGTCTGTCAGCTGGCGCTGTGCTTTGACTGTGCCATTACACTTGAGGGGACAACATGTACCTCCATCCAAAGATGAAATGCCATGTTTCTGAGCGGTCTCTGCCTTCTACTATACGTCCAAGTAGAGAAGAAAGAGCTGGGCACTTGCTGAGCCATGTTAGAGATGGTGCCTGTCCACCTATTCCCTGGCAAGACTGAGGAACTTGGGAAGAGACAGTGATAGCTGTCATTTTCCTTTGCTGTTATTTATCAGTCCAGCAGAGCCTCAGTCTCCCCTGAAGCCAAAAGCTGCCTTTGGGAAGACAGAGATGGAAGAATGTAGTGCCATGACACTCCTCCCCTTTTTCTTCCCCTCTGGTTCTTAATTTTGGGGAAGTTTTCCAGAAACCGCAGTAACACATCCTCCCTTCTCACCTGTCTCAAGACTGCAAGCTCCCCGTAAACCTTTTGTCTGCCCAACGGGGCTTGCACAGCCCTGAGGTGGAAGGTTGTCTTCCTCTCCTGAGGTATCCTAAAGGGCTGAGCCCCTGGCAATATGGCTGAGACGGTCCGCTTGTAATTCCTGCCCTGGAAACGTGACATGAATCAAGTGGCACAAAGGATCATCTCTGTCTGTCGGTATGACTGTCACGCTGGTCACATCAAGCTACTACAGCTTGCCACTGAACTCTGTAAATTTATTCCTGAAGTAACAACTCCAGCTCAGTGTCAATCCATGCTACTCAAAACATGACAATAAAACCTTGATACTTTCGTTAATACTGCTAGTTACGCATAACTCATGGAGGCTACAAATTCCACAAGCCATAAAAAAGGAAGAGAAATCTCTGTGAGGCTGGCCGGAGTTTGACGCCACACACACGAGTGTGACAGCAGCGCAGGGTCGGCCCTGAGCAGCTGCAGACCGGTAGGGGAGCAGGCCGTGATGGCCGCTTGTCATGAGAAGGACTGGCCCTGATGGAGGGCAGGCCCTGGGAGGGGACAGCCATGATGGGCGCTGGCCCTGCAGGGGGCACGCCTTGATGGGGAGCAGGCCCTCCTGAGGGCAGGCCCTGAGGGGGGCAAGCCCTGAGGGGCGCTGGCCCTCCTGGGGGGCAGACCCTGAGGCAGGACAGGCCATGAGGCAGGGCAGGCCTTGATGGGAGGCAGACCCTGAGGGGCGCTGGCCCTGCTGGGGGGCAGGCCTTGTTGGGGGCAAGCCATGGCGGGGAGCAGGCCCTGTTGTGGGGCAGGCCGTGGCGGGGAGCAGGCCTTGTTGTGGGGCAGGCCGTGGCGGGGAGCAGGCCTTGTTGTGGGGC